>MU223876.1:3014002-3036624 GCA_018584345.1 Thuja plicata | reverse complement strand
TTGTATGATTTTGAATTGGAAACTGCAATAAGATATGGATGGAAAATATGAAATAGAAGCCTGTGCTCTGATACCACTGTTAGACCAGGTTGATTTGAATAAATCACTTTTATTCTAAATCATTGCTTGGAAATGAAAACACAGAAATACAATTTATAATGTGCAGAGTTAGTTAGGAATCTCTCTGCAGTTGCAAGAACAAAAAAACTAAATAATAATAAACTAAAATAAACTAACAACAATAGTCTAAAAATCCTGATGATTAACGGTGTAACACAAAATTTGGTTGATTATCATTCATTTCTCCACCCTCGATTAACCATCTTAGTCCATTATTGATGTGATTTATCACTAGATATAGTTGTACATGAAGAAATTCAATGTGTATTCAATTATAATTAAGACAACAAATCTATATTGAATAGAGTAATATTTCAATCACTGGACACCATTTACTTAAGGATCATCATCAAGAACATTTGCATGTTGACCTATCATATGCTTATCTACAACCATAATTCTGGTCTCTCCCCAAGGGTTGATCTATAAGAACTTGTCCCTTAGAATTACACTTATGAAAGGAATCGAGAGCTATGGATCCAACCTAGAGACCTAGTTTTGTATAGAATTTGAGATGAAGTTTTAGCCTAGAGTGCCTCTTTTTTTCTATGTTAGACTCTAACAACCTTTAGAGCCTAAACTAAAAATACCTTTTAAACATCATTTTTACAGTTATTTATTGTTATCCATCACATTTAATTTTGTAGCCTAGCATTTAATTTTGAATTATCCATTTTGATAGGTGAACATGATAAATATAAGTTGATTAATGTTGACTTTTATTTATCTATTTTACTATCCTATATTAAAATTTGTAGAAATTTCATCTTTCTTTTTTATCTCTCTTGTGTCTACTCATCATTGACTACCCTATTAGATCTTCACTCTTGCATTGAATATGCCATCAATATTTTTTATTTCTTGATTTGAAGGCATTTCCTTGAGCTTTACCTTGTTATATTTTTTTATGTCATTAGCTACTTATGATCCTAAAATTTTATTAAGAAGGAATTTCTCATGTAAACCCTACAATTGTTGCCCAAGGTGAGATTTATTCTAATGCTAATGTTGATAATAATATGGAGGATTTTACAATTATGATATTCCTATGCCAAGACTAACCAAGAGTTTTCAAATGAGAATGTCAGTTTCTCTCTAGTGAATATGATTCACATTATATTCATTAATATGCTTCATTGATAAGAAATCTTGCAAGATATTCTAGTGATAAAATTGCTTCATCAACTTTAATTAGTTCATCTGCCTTCTTTGTTGCTTTTACCTTTGTTCTATATCCTACCATTAATTTCTCCACCACCTTCATTTCTCCCACCTTCACTAATGTACCACCACATGCATTTTATCTTTTCTCCACACTCCCTTATGACATTCTTCCTATTTTGATCCCTCACAAAATACCTTCATCTTTCATGATGCATAATAACTCTATCTCAACTTCACGACTATTCAACCTATCGTTACTCCTTTTACTAGTCTAATTCCTAAAGCTAACACTCAAGCCCATCCTACTCATCTTCCCCATTCCAACCCTTTCTATAAACCCATACATACTCTTTATCTTTCCTCTTCTCTACTTCTTTGTCCTAGCCTATCACCCCTTCCATGACCCACACTTCTCACACCCATCCTTATACACACCATAATGACACTCAACGTGCACTTTTTACTCTTATATCCTCTACCCTATATGCACTAATTGAAAATATAGATCAAGCAGAGAAAAGAGTGGATGCAAAACCTCATAGGCAAGTTAACAAGGAATGGAAAGATGCTCGACATACAACATCGGATTTTGAGATTGTTGTACATCCACTACCTATAATTTGTGTGACACTACTATGTTAAATGTATGATATCAAAGGTGGTTCAAACACACATTTGAGGTCTTATACTACTTTTTATATTATAATAAGCTTTGCTTGATTTATTGAGGGACAAAAAAAGATTTTACTCAACACCAACTAATTAATTTACTTCCAAGGACTATACCATTTTTATTTCTTTGTCTTGTTTGGTTTATCTCAAAAATAGAACTTGCGATTGTGATATGTGTGTGTGTGTGTGGAAGTAAACAAAGGTGTTATATAAATAAATTTTATTTATTAATACTTGTTTATAAGCTAGGTCAAAATGTAGTCTGTGATCACATGTGAGAGCATTGGATGATAGCATATTAGATACATGCAGTTGATTCTTATGTTACGACTAATTTTGATTCTGTATGTACTTTAAATTTAGCTCCAAATCATAAATGTCCATAGTAAAAATTAACTGTGACACAAATTATAAATTATAAATTGTGGGCTAGCCTCTTAATCCAATTTAATCTTATGTTATTTTTTTTACATAAACAAATGATACACTTTTAAAATATAAGCTTGCAATTGAACCTCTAGACATACTTATCTAATATATCAACTTAATTAATCAACCTTACATTCACATAATATGTTTTGATTGCGTGCTACACATTTAAAATCAAATATATCCAAATTGACAAATGATTTAAAATTCTACTCAAGTAACTTGATAGTTCAATAATAATAATTTGAAGGACATTTTGAGTGTACAATTGAAATGACAAATATAAACATTACTCAAGCGTAGGCACCCATTGTAGAATAGCTTATTTATGCTAGCTACAAATGACAAACTTTTAAATTTATATGCAGACAGCCATGTGCTTCTAGTTGAAATAGTTGTCTGCAATATCGAGGGTTCCTGACTTGTTATTATTATTATAATATTATACTGTACAAAGGCTACAATTTTATTTGCAAAGTAGATTCTAAGCAGACTAACTTTTCAATAGGGGTAAATTTATGTCTTTGTTCTGAGCTTTAAAATTCGGCAGACATGTAGAAAGCTGTGAAATTTATTGTTTTAAAATGACACAGATTATGTTCTCCATTGGCATATAATATTTTCATACTCTTTCTCTAAATATTCCACCAGTCATCTCCGAGCATTCCATCACTTAAATTAATAACCCAAAAAAGTACTTCTTCAATATGAAATAAATATGTGTCAATCGCTTGATGGGTTATATCACTCAAGAAGAATATTTGGAAAACATATAATCATTCACATTTTGATTTGGTTTCTGGTCGAAATAAATTTTATTTGTTAATTTAATAAAAAAATATAGACTAATGTTTACACATTAGAAACTTAAAATCTGAATTTTTATATAATGAATAAAGAATTTATCTATATGTTTCAAAAACAAATAACACCAACTTTAACTTGAATTTCTCTTATGTAGAAGAATATCTCTTATGTAGAATTTACATAATGAAAAGATATTATTCTTTCACTTTTCAATAAAGGAGATTATCAAATTTTGATTTAAAAAAATAAAACTGAATATTCTTTCCTTCTCTCCTTCAATCTTCCTCTTCTTAAATGATTATGTAGATTGACCGGAAAAGTATAAAATTCTTCCAGGGATGCTCAAATTCTATAATCTTTATGCGTTTCAAAGAGAATTGAGGATTGAAGCCTAGCAAACAGCTATGATAATCTATTTTCTATTCTTTTTTAAAGCATTGACTTGATTTTATCGATTTATGTTTAGGTCCCAATATTTGCATTTCGTGGAAGATAAGTCAGCGTACACATTGGTAATGAAAGAAAATCAGTCATTTTATTCCCGTCAACTGAACGTTAGAGGAAAATAAAGGCTTCTTCCATGTCCTTTTCCTTTTAAAAGTGAGGCCAAATTATCAATTCAGCTTACTACGTACGTAACAATGGTGGATTTATTTATTCAACATTGAAAAACTCACAAACATTTAATATACACCAGCATATTTAGGATAGGTTAAATACATGGATCGATATTACTTCTACGAATCTATTCTGTTTATATCACAAATCCAGTAAAAAACAAGCATATTCAGAATGACATTTCTCCAATGTCTTTTATATAAATTTGTCTAAGCTATGAATACTTTAACATCTATAATTTTAATTATGTATGTATGTATGTATGTATGTATGTATGTATGTATGTATGTGGCAGAGCTATTGAAATTTTATTACTTTTAAGAGATTAAAATAAGTATATCTTTTGAAGGAGAGGAACAACGAGTGTTTATAAAACCTTTCTGATAATCAACACAGAACTAGCAAAACAGAACAGACCAAATCCCTAACTCATAGAAGCTCACAAACAAAAATCTTTGGACAAACAAAGAACCCAGTATCCAATTTACAACTTAGTTATACCAAAAGCCCAATAAGTTTACAAAATTGGAACCCATGCATATAGGTAGAAAAACCTATAAAAAGAATTGTTTCCTCTACATACAAAACTGACCAAACAAACTTACATTGTCCAAGTGACTCATAGATACAACAATTAATAACTATTTTTTCCAAAATTTCCCTAGGATACAATCAAATTGGGCCAACATGAGGAAATTGAGCATACAAAATAGTTGAAGTTAAACCTCCTAAGAGCTAGGACCCTCCTCTGCAGAATATTGTTGCAGTGGCTCTATTTACAAGGGTTCCTCATTAATATGTGCAGGATGACCAAACAATTCATTTGGGCCAAGAAATTCATCAATAGCAGAGTTAAGAGTGGCCAACTCCACTATGTCAATGAAGTCATAAAACCTATGCAATGTGTTGTCATACTCACAACCAATACACCTGCTCTTATCACATACAAAATCTCAACATAATGTTTGTCAATAGCCAATGACAATAAAGTCCATTAAGCCACCAATAGGAAAATCTCCATGAACTAGAGAATAAAATTCTAATTTCTTATAAAGAATAGGTAAAGAAAATATACAAGGAAAAATATATGCATTTGCAATTGCCATCACCATGTCTCTGTCCAACAGAAGGTCCATCCACTATAAGAAAATAGGATATCACCTCCACCCCCAAAGAAATGACATTTTTCTTAAGCCACTTTTTCCAATAATCAAATGGGCTACATTATCTATGTGAGAGAACGAAAAATAAAAGTTGTAGCCAAGCTTAGCAAAGTCATAAGGAGATGGGTCCCTACTTTCCTAATAATGAGTAGGAAGCTCAATTATGTATGCCATGAATGAAATGCAAAAGCTTTAAAATTGCAGAGAAAATCACTGTAATAGTGATTGTAATAGTAAATAACCCATATGTTTTTATAAACAAAGTTGTATTGAAGCCCTTTCAAGTAATGATAGCACGTTATTAAATAAAATTGTGCCACTAAAGGCTAGCACATGTAAAAACCATTGTGATAAGGAGATAAATAACTTATTGATGACTTAAAAAATATTTGAGAAGAATGACACAATGAATATTAATGCCACATGTCATTCCTTTTGGATATGCAAAGTATTTTTCCCAACTCCTCTGTGCCAATATTAAATGCAATTACATTTCGCAGAAGAAAGAAAGTCATCATTATAAAAGAACTCTGATAAAACCTACCTTGAGAGATACACAATCCTCTAAATATCCTCCTTGTCATGTAAAATGTACTTTCCAAAGTACATTGGAAATAGTAATCACCACCCCACGATAGTTTTAAAATGGAAAACAATCTTTTAAAATGCAAAGGCTATGTTGGAATAATGGAATGGTGTGTAGTGAGAGGGGAGGGGTGAATCTATACCTTTAAAACTTTTTATCAATTAACCTTTAGTAATTTTTTCTTGCATTACCGACCATATTGCTTTTCTACCTTATGCATGTAATATCAAAACATAAATGTAATTGCATGTAAACATTCATAGAAACATTCATGAAACTTAGTTACACATGACACAAGAATTAGTAATGCGGGAAACCCTGTTATCTAAGGTAAAAACCGCGATGGGGATGAAACCCACAAAGATTCACTATCTGCAGAATAGAAGGTGTCGGTTAAGGCTACAAGTGTGATCACTTCTGATGATCTTACCCTATTAGGAGTAACATGTTAGACTTGTTAAGTCTACTCGGTTAAGAGATTTTAACAACACTATTAAGTGTGCACTCAGTTAAAAAATTTACAATAAGACTGTTAAGTCCACCTTCTTAAAGGATTTCTTCTATTTGCTACAATTGTTAGAGAGTAGTCAAAAATACTTATGGCCTGATGATATGCAATCTTGAATTTCTGATTACAGGTCCTTTAAGTTCACAAAATGTATGTATCACCTATAGTGATGGATAATACCTCTGTTCTGCTCGGTATCCTTGAATCTTAGTTCTTCATAACTAAATTCTTTCTTTTGTGTCCTTCTGCATGAAACTCTCTGTCTGATCCATAGATGCCTTTGTGCGGCTACAATCATCGTCTTCTTGATTGATTATACATCTATATATATAATGTATTGACCTAATTAGGTTTCACGCTTTACAATAAAAACTCTATGATCAAAGGTTTACAACTTGACCTTGATCTCCTAGTTTGCATGTTTACAATTAGTTAAACTGATTAAAAATATTACACATGATTTTCTTGATCCTCAAGAAATGGTTTTACAGTTAAACATAAAGCTAATTTAAAACTAAAGTGATTTAGCTTGCGTGTAGATTGAGATCCACTTTTCTCAAAAATAAAATTTTCTCTCGATAGACTCTAGTGCTCGGTATACTCTGCAGTCAGTGCTTGGTGATGTCTATGAACTATCTGTCGATGATAGTGTTTTTTTGGTGTTCACTAATTTTGGTGGTTACTGTGCTTGTCTATTTCGGTGACCTCTGCACTTAAATTTTTCGGTGACCATTGTTTTTGACTGAATGTTGTCACTTGGTGATCATGTAACCAACAGTCCAAAAATTGTTTCCTTGTATACTAATGACAACTTGTGATCATCAAGCTAGGACCATCATATTTCAACATCAAAAGTACTCATTTGTAAGCAAAACATCCTAAGATGATGGGGGTATTTCCACATAAGAAATAAAGTTGCTGAAAATCAAAAGATAATATCACCTTCTTTGTATTCAACATACTCCTATGTTGAACAATTGCCCGATTATTCGACATGTCTGCAACCCCACTAACTTCATGAAAATAATGTGTGCATTCATAGTAATTAAGAAATTATAATTGCCTAATGATTTTTGAGAGAAAGTAATTTAAAGCCAAGATAGGAGTTGACTTTGTTTGTAACGCATGAATTGTAACCATAGAATTCCCCTCTATTATAATGTCTAAAATATCAGCTCTGCCTTATTATTTGAACTCATGGAGACTTTATTGCATGCTACCAGAAGAACAGTTCCTTTATGTGAGCGAATAAGTGCTCCAAATAAAGAGACCCCTGGCTTCCCCTTAGAGGCTCTATCAAAATTAAGCTTAATCTTAACAACGGGAGGTAAAATTCAGTTGGGATTTAATTTTAAGCTCTCTTAGGTGTTGAAATCACCGGCCCTTGGAATGAGATTGGCCTAAGGAGTGACCAACTTTTTGAAAGACTATCATCCAAAGAAGAAAAAATATTCAATTCATTAATTTTCTTATACATGTGAATCATATATAAGTACAATTTATTCTTTGGAAAAATATAAGGTGTGAAGCAAGTGAATAGTGTGCGAACCAGTAAAGAGATACAATCAATAGAGTAGAACTCAGTGACAGTGGCATTGAAGGAAAGGTAGTAAAAGTATGTTGCTAAGGTTGACAATATTGTGTAGATCAGCTACATTGTCAGGAGAACCTCTCATAATTATTTTAAATATTTGTATGTTCCTTGTCCTTGAGATAGTGAGCCTTGGGTGTACAATTATTTTCTTGTATCTTGGTACTTTGGCAGTGATCCTTTATTTGTAAGTCAGGAGTAGTGAGCTCCTATTTGTATTCATTGTTTTATTGGTAGTGAACCTGTTGTTGCAAGTCTAGAGTAGTGAGCTCCTAAAATATTTTTTAATCAAAACTATATACATCAATGAATTATTATTTGAGGGCATGTGCTCACCATCATTTTTCCTAGTAAGGGTTTTTACACATCTAAAATCCAAGTGTTCATGTGTTCTTTCTAAATAGGTCATTACTTTCTTATTGTTCCATGTGGTGATTACTAAAGTTAGTTTGTGTGTTTTGGTTTATTTTGATTCACACACCCCTCCCTCTCAACATCCAAAGTGTGTACAATATATCCAACTCTTCTTGCATAAATTTTATCCAAGATTCATCTTTGCTAGCTTATACATAATTATTTGGTTCTAGTGTAAAAGGAAAAAATAATTTAAATCATTACCTTCCTTAGCAAGTCTTCTTCATGTTTGGAAACCTTTATCCTTGTCTCCAATGATATGTTCCTCTAAATAATCGCTTTGAATATACCCTATAGGTGTTCTTAGAGTTTGTTTAGGTTCTCTCTCTCCATCCTCTAATTCATTATTGTCATTTTTTAAAGCGTTTATTTATTCTATAGGAGTGATAGGAACCTCTTCAAATTCAATTTCTTCTTCTAGAGAAGTTTTATCCCATATTTTATTGACCTTGACATTTTTACTTTCCACCACTTTCTTCAATCTCATGTTATAACATCGATATGTCTTTCTTGTGGTAGAGTATCCCAAAAAGATATCTTCATCTGATATTGAATTAAATTTTCCAATATTTCCTTCATCTCTTTTGATACAACATTTGCTTCCAAATATTTAAAATATTTGAGAGTGTGTACTCTTAAAAACAATAGATCATAGGGAGTCTTTGAATGGCTTACTTTAATTTTCACTCTATTAAGAAGATAAATAGTAGTATGAATTGCATCTCTCTTGAAGACATTTGATAGATTATCATCCTTAAGTATAGTCCTAACCATCTAAGCAACAATCATGTTTTTCCTTTGAACCACTCCATTCTGTTGTGGAGTCCTAGGAGTAGACAATTGTCTTCTAATCCCATACTTTTCACAGAAACTATCAAATTTATGTGATGTAAACACTCCTCCACTATCAGAGCCGAGACATTTAATCCTTGCATCCATTTGGTTTTCAACCAAATTCTTGAATTTTTTAAATCTATCTAGAGCTTCATATTTCTCTCTCAACAAATATTACCCATGTCATTCTAGAATAATTATCAATAAGAAACATCAAGTTCATTTCATCATTGAGAACTCTATGCCTTGTAGGTCCACATAAATCAATGTGTATCAACTCCAAAGGTCTTGAGTTTGAATATTCCTTATTTTTATTTATTTTTCTAGTTTTCTTTCCCATCTGACATTCTCTGCAAATTGTGTTGGCATGTTTGGTAACCCTTGGCATGTCTCTCACAAAATTAGAGGAATTGTTCTTCATCATGTTGTCAAATATGATGTGTCACATTATTTTGTGTCATAGCTAGCATTCATTCTTTACTACCAATGAGCAACTACCTCCATTGTTATTCTTAAGAATAGTAGGCATTACTATTTTTTATACCCTTTGTAAAAATATTTCCACAGTCTTTTCTGATTTCACATTTTCCACCAAGAAAAATAACTTGGAATTCTTTATTACAAAACCAATTGACACTTAAAAGGCTTTTCCTTAGTACACTTACATAATATAAATAAGTAGCTTTATACTTTTCATCAATTGAAATAGTTCCCTTACTACAAATTAGTACAGAACCTTTATGAGAAAAATAAATTGATCCTCCATCATAAATTTCAAGGTTTGAAAAGACCATCTTGTCACTAGTCATATGGTTGGAGTAATTTGATTCGATAATGTTAGGATAGAGCAACACTGAGAGAGGGGGTGAATCAGTGTTGTGAAAATTTTACTCCTTTTCACACAAATCAAACTTAACCATATAATAATTGAAATAAAGAGAACACGTGCATAAAATAACTAACTCTTAACACCATGATTTGTTCACGAGGAAACCATGTTAAGGGAAAACCCTGCTGGGGATGGTACCCATTAATTTTTTACTAATAATATGATGTCATTGTTAGGAGACCTAGCCAAGTGTTAGGAGCTGATTATTACATTTAGTACAATATCCCTATTAAAGGATTCAGACCCTGATAGGGGTAATGCAAGGAGCTTACTGCTCTTACAATAATAAACTAATTCTTCACAATGTAACATCAAAAAAGATGAACTATACCAGGATCTTCCATGCTCAAGTAGTTCCAGTAATAGTTTGCAACATCTTATGCATTAATATAGCATCCCAATGCATCCATATATCTCACTCCCCACTTCACAACTCAAAAATATTTCTACACACACACACACACACACACACACACACACACACACACATATATATATAATCACATAATATGTCCATTCGACTCAAAAGAGCATCCTCAAACATGTCCTTGACACATAACTCATTAGTAAATACATAGTAGGTGATCGTACATCCACAAAGGTAGGATATGACTGGACCAAAATCTAAAGTAGAACTCTTGAAATCCATACGCTACTCCTTTAATCATCGCGACCACTCATCTTCCTTGTTCCACTGCAATACTATCTTTGCATACTGAAAACATGTTGTAGCTCTCGCCAATCATCTCCAAAATGCAATCGACCTTGACTAAGGGTATAATACATCCCATACAACATCCACCTAATCTCGCATGATGTAATGCATCACATACTGTGCTCGCCAGATGAAACCATGCAACTGTATTCTATGAATTGCTTCTTGGACTTAGGCATTTTTCAAATTTGATCAACCAAAACTAAATAGTACTCCAAGAGACCATGTCAATAAGTAGCATTTCTATAAATGAAAACATATATGCTATATAACTTTGTCCTCTTTCCAACAATCTCACCCTTTGGCATTGATGACAAAACTTAGTTAAAAGTGGCAAATACCCAATTCTAAACTTTTGTCTATACATCTCTAAGAATTCTTCCATACATTTTTGTTCACACCTATTACCCCCATTTAACATAAATGGAAAAGGTATACTAAAAAATATAACTATGTACACATCAAAATTTTAGAAATGCTCACCAAAAAGTCATACAATATGAAGTATATCTTGGAAATAGGTTTCCAAAATCTTTTCTTCTACTTTCCATGTTTTCTCCAAGGTCTGACCAACATGTATTAAATCATTCATAGAAAAGGATGAAACCTCAAAATCCTTTAGGATTGTAGGCAAGGATTCACCAAGAGACTTCTTCAATGTCAACATATCCTCAAGATGTTTCTCCAAATTTGACAATTTTAGAGTTATTAGGCTCCTCGAAACACCAAATCTCCCTCACACTCTTCCTTTTTTAACTTTAAATACACTAATTTTGTCCAACAATTTGGATACTTCCTTATCCAACTCTGAAATATATTGTGAGGAGGATCAACAATTATTTACTAAGTCATCCAGTGTCTTCTCATCATTTTGAATTATGTCTATAATATTCTTTGTGTGCTTAAAAGGATTTACACAGAAGCTATATAAATTTCTTCTATGATCTATGCAAGACTTAAATTCAACAATAGTTGTACCTAGATACCTAGATCTCATCTAATGGACTTGTGTATTTCTTATAATTTCTTCACCATGTATTCTTTTTTAGCTTTTAGTACTGCGACTTTCTTTGAAGAATCAAACTGAACATCCAAGTCATCAAGGACTTTGTTCAAATTATCTACTACATAATTTCCCTAAAGGATAAAAGGTATGGTTAAATTTTTTCTGCAGGAGCATCTTGGGTTCCTTGGTAATCCTGATCAACCAAAAATATGTTTGTTTTAGTTCTGTATTTTGTTGGAGGCTGCTCGGTAAAGTGCTCGGTAACTGCTTTTGCTCAGTGCTCGGGTTTGATTGATTTTTCTATCTTGCTTTGCCAATAGGTCTTAGTGTGTGCTTTGGCTTCTCCATTGGTCTTCACTGAGCTGTCTCTATTTCTTGGTTACCTTCTTACCAATTCATTTATGTTGTTTAGTTGGTCTTCACCGAGTTGTTCCTGTTACTCGATCGACTTCTTACCGAGTTGTTTATTTTGATGTTGGATCTTCTGGCAGACTTCTGCATTTAATTTTTGTAGTGTAATTATCTAGGATATCTCATTGGGATGGGTGTGGACCTAAATTTGGGTCTTTGTTGTTTCCTAGGTTGGATCTTTAGGATCTGAGTGTCGACCTCTTTGGTGGACTCTTGTATATATTTGGTTTTTTGCTCTTAGATTAGGGGGGATTTTTTGGAGATAGTAGATCAAGGGTTAGTATTTGGATGACATTTTTGTGACCTTGCATGTATGAAGATTATCCTTTGAATATCTAAATGTATATAGCCAAAAATGGGAAGGCCTTACAGCCCAGCATGTAATAACTTTGATGAATTAATATAAGTCCTTTTGTTTCTTCTCTCCCTTTCTGTGTTTTTGATTTTGTATTATTCTGCAAGTTGGTTTGGATAGCTGGGAGTGCCTTGGGCCACTTTTCTCCATACCCTCCTTGCACCAGGTGGTATCATAGAAAAGGTGAGATATAAGTTCCTTCTTGTAAGCCCTAACCTGAGTTGGTTGATATTGTTGTGGCGTAGTAGATTGTGATGTGACCTACAATTGCAGAGGGTTTCAAGATGGTTTATGGGAGAAGAAATGTAGATCCAAGTCTAGCTGATATGTAAAGATAGATGGTTGCAAGATTGGAATCTGTTGAGATAGCCTAGTATAAAGGAAGACATCTTGAAGATGTTAGTGATGATGAATTTGAAGAAGTGCAAGGAAAAGATGCACTTGCACCTGTGATGGATCAAGAAGAAGAGAGATTTTTGAGAGCATTGACAAGATTGAAGTCCACACCTCAGTTTAATCCTCCTAATTAAAGTGGAAAGTTAGATTTTGATAAGTTGATAGACTGGATAACCAAGATGGAAAAATACTTTGAGTATGAGAAAGTACCAGAGGAGAAGAAATTAAAGATTACAAGTACAAAGTTGAAAGGTCATGCATCCTTGTGGTGGAAGCATCTGCAATTGGATCGAAAGAAGAAGGGTAAAGACAAGATCAAGGTATGGGACTAGATGATACACAAATTGAAAGGAAATTTTCTACCTTGTGATTACCAGATTAACCTAGTTAAGAGAATCCAAAGTTTGAAGAAGAAAGATAGCTCTGTAAAAGATTAAACCAATGAATTCTATAGATTGGACATCAAATCTAGACATGCTGAAGATGAAGTGGAAAGATAAGAAAGATGTCTAAATGGATTAAGAAGTTCTATACAAGATGAGATCATCTTGGTAAAGATGGAGATCATTTAAGAGGCATATTAGTTTTCCCTAAAATCTGAGGAGAAATTAAACAAAAGATATGAACAAAGGCAAAGAGGAAGAAGTGGTAGATTCCCTAGAGGAAGAGGTGGATCTCATGGTGAAAATAGTATATCTAAACTAGACAAGACAATTTCAGACACATATCAAGACAAGGGAAAGACATAATGGAAAGGTGGAAGTTCATCCTGAGGAAGAGGCAACTACTCCCGAGGTGGTTATAGCAGAAGAGGGTTCCAAGGAACTTGTTACAATTGTGGTGGAGAAGGACATAGATGAGTGTACACATGCAAGAAAGAATGTCGGTAGTATAAGAAATGCTTTGGTGAAAGAAGAGTCACCGAATGAGCCTAAGAAGGAAGGAAATATAATGATTAAAAGGATACTATGGAGTTAGAAAGATAAACAAGATCCTTCTAGGAAAAGTTTGTTCACGACCAGATGTAGAGTCGTAGACAAAGTTTGGAAGGTAATTATTGATAGTGGGAGCTCAGATAATCTGGCATCTGAGGAAATGGTCAAACAATTGCATATGGATAGGATGAAGGACCCAAAGCCCTATCAGATTTGATGGATCAAGGATGAGCATACATTAATGGTGAGTGAACAATGTTTTATGAATCTAAAAATTGGGAAGTATTATGAAAAGGTGTTGTGTGATATTATGTTAATGGATTGTAGTCATATTTTGTTGGGTAGACCTTGGAAATATGATAGACATGCTATATATGGTGGAAGAGTGAATAGATATACTATTTGGGTTTATGGTAAGAAGTAAATCTTGTTACCCTTGGTTGAAGAATCTGTTGGTGAGATATGTACATCTGTGAAAGTTTATTAGATGGAAGGTAGATAGTTTGTTAAGGATTTGAAAAGAAATTATATTTTTTATGCTTTGATTCCTAACAAACCGAGTAAGAATACAGAAGATAAAGTTCTTGCAAATGTTGAGAAATTTCTTACCAAGTATAAGGAGATCATTTCAGATAATGCACCTGATGATTTAACACTGATGAGAGATATTATTCATTGTATGGATCTAATTCTTGGATCTATTTTACCAAACAAGGCACCACATCGGTTGACACTGACTGAGAATGAAGAAATCAACCGAAAAGTTCATGAGTTGTTGAACAAGGGTTTAATCAAAGAAAGTTTGCAATACTAGTTGTATTAGCACCTAAGAAGAATGGAGAATGGTGAATGTGAACTAATTCAAGAGAAATCAATAAGATCACAGTTAAGTATAGGTTTCCTATACCGAGGATGGATGATATAATGGAGTGTTTGAGTGTAGAAAAATATTTTGCCAAATTTGATTTGAAGAGTGGATATCATCATATCAAAATCAGATAAGGTGATGAGTGGAAGAATTATTTCAAGACATTAGAAGGTTTGTATGAGTGGTTGGTTACACCCTTTGGTTTAACTAATTCACTAAGTACTTTTATAAGGTTAATGAATGAAGTTTTGAAGAAATTCTTGAATAAATGTGTGATTGTATACTTGGATGATATTCTGGTATCTAGTAAGACTAGAGAAGAGCATTTAATGCATTAAGATAAATATTGCAGAGATTGAAAGAGGAAAAGTTGTATTGATAAATTGTAAAAAGTGTTCTTTCATGAAAGAAGAACTTGTGTATTTAGGTTTTGTGATTTTTGTTGATGGTTTGAAGATGGATCATGAGAGGGTTAAAGCTATACTAAGTTGGCCTACACCTGAGAATGTCAGCGAGGTAAGATCGTTTCATGGATTGGCATATTTTTACAAGAAGTTTATCAAAAATTTCAGTTCTATTTGCAATGCTATGACTAATACAATGAGAATAGACAAAAGAGAATTCAAATGTATACATGAAGCTTATAAGATTTTTGAGACTTTGAAGTAGAAGGTTGTTGAATTTCCTGTATTAGCCTTACCTGATTTTAATAAGATATTTCAAGTTGAATGTGATGCAAGTGGAAGTGCAATAGGAGCTGTGTTGACTCAAGAAGGTAAACCTATTGCTTTCTTTAGTGAAAAGTTGAATGATGCTAAAAGGAAATACTCTGTCTATGATCAAGAATTCTATGCTATTGTTCAAGCTCTGAAGAAATGGAGACATTATTTGATGCCAAGTGAATTTTCTTTGTATACTGATCATAAGGCTTTACAGTATTTGGGTAATCATAATGATTTGAATCAGAGACATATGAAATGGGTAGAGTACTTGCAGAGTTTCACATTTGTGATAAAGCATAAGAGTGGAGTTTCTAACAAGTTGTTGATGCATTGAGTAGAAGAAGATCTTTGTTGACTAAAATGAGAATTGAAGTAATTGGTTTTGATGACATGAAGCATTTATATGAAAATTATCCTTATTTTTCTGAGCAATAGAGAGTGTGCAGAGCACCTATTCCAAATCAACCAAGTAAGTATGAAGACTATTTGATTCAAGAAGATATGGTATTCAAAGGTATTCAGTTGTGCATACAGAGAGGATCAATGACAACTAATTTGATAAAGGAAAAAAATAGTAGTGGTTTGGCTTGACATTTTGGTATTGATAAAACATTGAATTTACTCAAGGAAAGGTATTTTTGGCCTCAGTTGTATAAGGATGTTCAGAAATTTGTGAAAAGTTGTGGAATTTGTCAAGTTGTAAAAGGAGTAAGTCAGAATACTGGATTGTATACACCGATTTTTGTTCCCGAGAAACCTTGGAGTGATATCATCATGGATTTTGTTCTTGGCTTACCGAGGACACCAAGAGGTAATGATTCCATATTTGTTGTTGTGGATAGATTTTCTAACATGACACATTTCATACCATGTAGAAAAACACCAGATGTAGTGCATATAGGAGATCTTTTCTTTAAGGAGATTGTCAAATTGCATGGATTATCGAGGAGTATCATCTCTGATCGTGACAGTAAGATTGTCAGCTAATTTTTGCAAACACTTTGGAAGAAGTTGGACACCAAGTTGAAGTATAGTTGTACATTTCATCCACAAAATGATGGACAAACAAAGGTTGTAAACCAAAGTTTGGGTAACTTATTAAGATGCTTAGTTGGAGACACACCGAGTAATTGGGATGTGATATTGTCACAATTAGAGTTTTCATATAATAGTTCAGTGAATAGAAGCACTAGAAAAACACCCTTTGAGATTGTTAATGACACACAACCAACCATAAAAAAATTTTGAGTTTATGAAGACATTGCATAAGGATGTAAAACATAAGCTGGAGAAAAGTAATAAAAAATACAAGGATAGTGCAGATAGATCAAGAAGACATAAAAATTTTGAATTTGGTGACACAGTTATGGTTCATTTGAAGAAAGGCAGATTTCCTATTGGAACATATGGAAAATTGAAGATGAAGAAATCTGGTCCTTGCAAAATATTGAGAAGATTTGACAGTGGAAATGCTTATGAAGTAGAATTACATGATGACATGGATATATCACCTATATTCAATATTTCAGATTTGTATGAGTATCATGAACCTGATGAAGAAGTGATAGTACCGAGTGATTATCCTAAGAAACAGATCGAGGAAGTTGAGAATATTTTGAAACAAAGAGTTGGTAGAAGTACAAGAGGAAAGGAATACATGGAATATCTAATAAAATTGAAGAATAGACCGTTGGAGGACTCATCTTGGATTTCTCAATAAGTTGGATTCCATGCAAGTTGTACCTGACACATGATTTGGAGAATCATTTCTTTCAACCTCAGTTGTGTCATGCAGGAGCATCTTGGGTTCCTTGGAAATCTTGATCAACCAAAAATATGTTTGTTTTAGTTCAATAGTTTTTTGGAGGATGCTTGGTAAAGTGCTTGGTAACTAATTTTGCTCGGTGCTCAGGCTTGGTTACTTGTTCTATCTTTCTTTACTGATGGGTCGTGGTGGATTTTTTGGCTACTCAGGTGGTCTTCACTGAGTTGTCTATGTTGTTTGGTTACCTTCTTACCGGGTCATTTTTGTTTCTCAGTTTGTCTTCACCGAGTTGTTCCTATTACTCGGTTAGCTTCTTGCCAAGTTGCTTATTTTTATGTTGGATCTCTTGGCTGATTTCTGCATTTAATACACATAGCATAATTAATGTGGGATCTCTCATTGGAATGGGTGCAGACCTAAATCTAGGTCTTTATTGTTTCCTAGGTTGGATCTTTAGGATCTGAGTGCCGACCTCTTTGGTGGACTCTTGTATATATTGTGCTTTCTTGTCTTAGATTAGGGGGGTTTTGGAGATAGTAGATCAAGGGTTAGCATTTTGATGGTAGGATTGTGACCTCACATGTATGAAAATTATCCTTTGAATATCTAAATGTATATGGTCAAAACTGGGAAGGCCTTACAACCCAGCATGTAATAAGTTTTATGAATTAATATAAGTTCTATTGTTTCTTCTCTCCCTTTCTATATTTTTGCTTCCGTATTGATCTGCGAATTGGTTTAGATAGTTTGGAGTCCCTTGGGCCCCTGTTCTCTATATCCTCCTTGCATCAAGTTTGTTGATTATGTCTACTGTCCTGTCCATTACCTTAATCTTCTTTTTTGTCTTTTGTTCTGATCTTTCCTTAGGATTAGCAAAGGCCATAAAATACAACTTCATCAAAACTCATCTTCATCCATTAACTAAGTCACTGATAACAAGTTTGTAAAGTAAAATCCTTTAACTAAGTCACTCCTAACAGGGTGAGAAGGACTTTTAATAGGGTCTAAAGTGTAAATCCTCTAACAAGGTAACTCTTAGGAGTTTTAAATATCTTAGCAGATTAGTCTTTAACATGACTTGTTAGCTTCTAATTAGGCTAAAATACTCTTAACTGGGTGTACCCCTAACATGGTTTTTGTAACTGCTCCTAATAGGAAAAATTTCCTCGTGCACTTGTGAAATTTTTGGATACTATTCCACACATGGTTTTCTCCCTCTAACAAGGGTTTCAACACAAAAAATATTTTGTCATGAGTTTACCTTATGTGAATGTTTTATGTTCTATGCTTCTACATTGTATTTAGTTTTTCTTGTTGGATCTTTTGAAAGATATTTAAGTATTGTTTCAGGTCTGTGGGTGTACTAATTCACCCCCCTCTTAGTTCCTTTGAAGACTAACAAAATCAAGAATCTATCATATCTGAAACTTTTCACAATCCATTCAACACCATAACCACATTTATCATCGTTAAATGTTATGCATGCAATAAACAAAGTAACCAAATAATCATCCACACATGCAAAAACATAACACCAGTATTTTTATCGTGGAAACCTTAACTAAGGGTGAAAACCATGATGAGGATTATCACCCACAAATATTTTTAGTTTTCTTAAATGTGCCCTGTTTTAGGCCTAGCCATGTTAGGAGCTTACAATGATGTCCTATTAGGAGCAAACCATGTTAAGAGTCACCTGGTTAATAGATTGACCTCTAGCCCTGTTAGGAGCTTTACCCTGTTAGGAGTAACTTTGTTAAAGTACTTCAAAGCCACCCCGTTAAAGGATTTACAAATCAATCACACTTGTTAAATTCTACTTGGTTAAGGGATTTTCTTGAAGAAACTGTTAGGAATCAACAAGTATAATGATTTGGGTGTAACACGCCTCCTCTTCTTTCTCAGTTCCAATTAAACATGACACTTCTTTGACTTGCATACTATCTTCACTCTTCACTCGACCACGCCTTTGCATCCATGATCTACACTTGCATAATTCATCAATATATATATATATATATTATAAGCTCATTAGGCGGCCATCACCTTAATCATCAGCTAATACATTGAATTTCATCATTATAATCAATCCTGCTCAGTTTGTGAACCCTAAAATTTATTTCTAATCTAGAACAATTGATTGCAACTTTAGGTCGACCATAAGATTCATCGCACATCAATTTGAATCAAGAATAGTCAAACCTTTTTTACTTCCTCAACATACTTCCAAAACTTGATTAAATCTGATCACCTCAAGCAATGAAATAAAAATTAATCATTACAAATATGTTATGCCATGTCACCATGACACTTGGATCATAGAAACATCAACTACAACTGATCACATCATCACTATACACCGATCTAACATCAACTACTTTAACTTATTTAAACATTTTCTACCTTGCACAGAAGGATATATGGCATCTAAAACTATACCTTGCGGTACTCCAATCCTTTTGTGATCATAGGATCAATAACATATCTTAGTCAAGATAAACATATCATGACCACAACACTTGAATCCATACCGATTTGATAGAAAAAAAATTCATAGTTGTTCACTATATGTTCTTCAGTCTTCCTAGTTTCCCTTCAATAGATCAAAGCTTTCTATATTGTCTCTAGCTTACTTGATCATAAAAAATGCATCTAGAAACATCCCTAAGTCTCCAACCAGGATCTCACACTCCTATTCTTATTGCTACACATAATTCATCCGTACTCATACTTGGCAACGCATCAAGAACACTGTCAACAAACACAACACCATGTTGAATTCAATGAAAACACAATAATTGATCTTCCCGTCATCAAATTTTTACCAGTATACACTCAAAAATCTTTGTATCAGTTATTCTAACAATCTCCCCCTGTGTCATTTATGGAAAATGAACTACCCCACAATAGGTAATAATAATCATGCAAAAGCTTATCTTAGGAATAGTGTATTCAAACTCAGGATTAAAGCTGACAAGGTGGCCCTTGAGGTCACACACTTGTAGGAGCTGCTACAACATTGGGGTAATGCCCCATGTACTATTTCTCATGTTCCCCCAGACTCTCTCTCTACCGACCGCACGCCACCCTGGGGTCGGCATCATAGCAGGAGTCCCTTGGCGAGGTGATCCAGAACACCGCACTCTTGGCACCGCCGCTCTAACACCCCTCCCAATAGGGGGGCTTCAGCTTTTGGCTGGCCACCAGTGCTTGCCTCTACTACTATTTGGTTTTTGGCCACTATTCCTATGTGGCCTCCCACCCCTGCTGATAAAATCCCCCGCCTGGCTCTGGCAATTTGTCCTAGGCGGGAGGAAGGAGAAATTGAGAAAGAAAATGAAGCTGATAATGGGTGGTCGCTTCCCGACCAGACCCCTAGCCCCACTGTTTGGGTCAATCCAAATGATAAAGATCCTCCACCCTCTTCTGTTACTGCTCTCACAGCCTAAGGGCTTCTTATATTTTTTTTGATGAATAGTTGTTTTATTCCAGCATGATACCGAGTGACACTTCACGGGGTGATTATTTATCCCCCGATATTTTTTTGTGAATACTGTACTTTGTTATATTATTAATAGTAAAGGCCTCTATTCATCAAAAAAAAAATCAGGATTATTTTCCCTATCATGAAGCGCATTTGAATTATCAACCCACGGACATATACTTGAAATGGGACAACACTATTTGTGCACTAAGTTTCTCATAGAGTCATGTTACTTAATTT
This sequence comes from Thuja plicata, assembly GCA_018584345.1. Taxonomy (NCBI): domain Eukaryota; kingdom Viridiplantae; phylum Streptophyta; class Pinopsida; order Cupressales; family Cupressaceae; genus Thuja; species Thuja plicata. The sequence goes on along the minus strand of MU223876.1, from coordinate 3,015,932 downwards.
GCAATAAGGAAAATGCATGAAAGGAACTTACACTATTGCTAGAGGAAAGTAATCACACACAACTACTTAATGAAATTGATTCTAACAACTATAAGTTCAACTTTAAACTATTCTGTCAAACCAAAGTATTCACTATAATTATCCTTGTAGCTGTTGTAGGAACTACACAAGTTATAATGTTGCATGAGGAAATAGTAAATTCTACTTGAAATGTTGTAAATGCTTAAAACAACTTAACCTAGTCTACTCTAATCCACCTTCTAAGTGGGCCCCCTTGGTCAGCTTATACTAACCACTAACAAAAAATATAACTCAAAATCACTCCTTCATTATATTTCCATAAAAATTGATTACATCATAGTGAAACAATGCACAAAACTAAAAGAGTAACTTTTCTTTTCAAATGCAATAATTGTACAATCATAGAAAAACTAACTAAAATCTAACAATCATATCCCTTTATATAGAGGATTGATATTTATTCAAAACTGAAAGATAAGGTTTGACTAATTCCCACCATAAATAAAGGAGAATGGAATAGCCCACGATAGAATATCATCAAGACTAGATAACTGCTTCAACAGAGTATTGACCACAGAGAAAAAAATAGCATAATTTTGTTCCTATATTCCTTGAAATTATAGTTCCTTCAATTCAGCAGGCATGTCCCGTGGTGTTACAATAGTTCTCCTCATCATAGCTGGGACTTCATTGTTTCCTCATTAATGTTGTTGATCCACTCTCAAGTCGCTCCTCTTTCCTAGCAGTTTAGTACCACATGCATGTATATTCAAGCTTTCAACTTTTCTACTTAATCCAAATGTTAGGACATACATTCAAAAAATTATATGAAACATTGAGACATACATATAATATTTAGCAAAGTATGTCACTACTATCTACCAATAGGTTTTCAGGATATGACTGTACTTATAACATATTCATAAGTTCAAGTACTTAAAAGTTTCACAAGTGTTTTAGAAATGTCTTAAAAATAGAGCATAAAATCAGTATAAAACTGTTGGTTAACAGTTTGTCCTCTCTTAAGATTTTCAATCTTTGACTCTCTATACCCTAGGGTGAGAAAACAAAAGGATGTTTACCAACAAATGGGTCAGTGTATGTCTCCTATCACTACCCTCTGAATTGACAGGTACAGCTACCTGATTGTGTATGATATTCAATGAATTTGTTTTTATACTGATCACCAGGTTGTTTCTTGTGTGATTTAACCAAATTTCTTGTAGACACAAACAATTCAGGCAAGGATAAGATGGAGATAATCTACAATCCTCAGTAGAATGTTGATCATAGATCATCACATGATTTCAGCATCTAAACTAATTCTATCCTATTCTATTATGAAATGCAGGTTCTACTTGGTGAATAGGAGCAGACCTATATAATGAAAGGTGAATAGAATCACCGCTACTGCAACCACTTAGCACGAAATAGAATTCAGGAAGAAATCACAGTCTTAGAACATAGGTGTACTTTCCATTCAGGAATGCAACTAAAATAAAGAGTGAACAGAGGAAGAATTACAAATGAAAGACCAACTGAAATTGATCACACTACAATTTCTGATGTGAAATGGCATTCATTAAGAAAAAGAAGTTTCACTTATAACTATTTTTTTTATTCACCATGCAAATACACTATCTAAAATGGAACAACAAACAGGAATTCAGCTCTGTAAATAGAATCACACTGCTTCATTAACAAGTTTTCCAACCCTATATACTGAATTCTCTTCAGAATTTATAGAGTTTACAATACATCAGGCTTCTAGGAGCCCTTGATCTTCCCTCTTCTTCGAATACAAAAAGACAAAATATGAAGGGAAAAACTTTTCGCATCTGAGAACTCGAACAGTCACTTATAGAATCTGGAACTCTTCATTTCCAACTGGTATTATCAAACTGAATCC
>MU223876.1:2954664-2996594 GCA_018584345.1 Thuja plicata | reverse complement strand
GTGGGATTTTATTGCATTGTGTTGGGAGAGCACACCCACAAAATCTCTAAGAGAAAATCAAACAAGTCTTGGGTGCACTTGTTTTAGCTCATCGGAGGTTGTAGTGAAAATTTAGTTGTGTTTCAAGCTCTTTACATGCTTTGATTTATTAGTATATCTTGTGTTTGCATGTTTTGACTTGTTGTGCAGCTGCAGGTATTTTCATTGCATACAAATGTAAATTGCATTGTGTATCCTTTGGCTTATCAGCAATGAGAACCTTCTATACAAGCATTATAAGTATTTGATTTAATAGATATTTTTTAAAATTTATGTTGCATTTTATTTTCCTTGTGTTGAATCTGTTACCTTCTTCTTAATATCACCTGTACATGAATTCCATTCTATGATTGTTGTTGTATGGTATTGTTTCTCCCTCCACTCGATAAATGAATGTTTTGATTCTTATCAAGCATTTCCACACTTGACTAGTGCAGTTGTCTCCTTCATGTCCTATCCCTTTAGAAAATATGCTATCATATAATAGTCTTGAAATAGTCAGTTATCTTGTACCTTGGGATGCTCCTATGCATTAATTAGTTCTCACTATCACTATGTCATTTATTGTACCATTGGTCTATGATCATTGATTTTTACTTTGTGCTCCATTATTGAAATGCTGAAAATTTAGCATTGAAAAGCGCCTTTCTATGCAATTTCTCTTGACAACATTTCTTGATAATATGCCTTCCTCTCCAAATTTGATTGTTCCTACTCTGATATGGTTTGATATAGTAATGCATTTGTAAAATCATAAATGATCATTTCTTATTGATACCTATCTGAACCTCTTCTCCTTTCATATTATTCACAACACATGTTCTTATATGACAATCATGATAGTATTGATACTTTTCTATTGGTGAAGCATCCCATTGTATATATTGATCTTGATATTATTGAAACTATCATTTTATGTCAAAGACTAATGATTTTTGGTACTGTATGAATCATTGTGAGTGAAAATCAGAAAGTGATCATTGGTACATCATTCACGTAATTGAATGATGTTCTCTTCATGAGGTTTTGAATGTTCTTATCACTTCAAACTTTGACCTTTTTCATGAATTCCTTTGCAATCTCTATATCTGCTACAACTCAAAAACCAACTTTGAATACTATAAAAAAAAATATTTTATTCTCACAATGGACTCCTTTGCTCCAAGAAAATGTTTATATCTTTTTCTAAATGATTCTTTCCTAAGATCATTGTAGACTACTATGACCCACTGCACTAATGCTTATCACATAATGATGATATGTGTTTTTATCTTACAGTAGCATTGCTTCCTTACAGATTGATATGGTTCTATCACCTTCTCTATAAGTAATGACACATTTGTAAATCTCTTTGATTAAGACACAACACCTGTGTTGTTACTAAAATTGGAGCAATCTAGAAATGACACTTGTAACTATTTATATTACTAAGATTTACATGGCTCCTTGATACAAGACATGTCTCTCCTGATCCAACTTTTTCATTGGAGGCTATGTCCACCATGATGATAATCTTACTTTTTCTTCTTCTTTGTTTACTACTAATGAAACTTTTGCATCACCAATGTAGTATTCTTGATTGCTCAATTTTTTGTCTAGTTCTCATTGGACGGTGATAATTCTCTCATGTTGTTCACTAGTTCACATGTGTCTACAATCAATGGATTTGATTTTTTATTCCATAGTACATTTGATGTGTTTATATGTAGTTGAGCTTTTTATACCTAACTACATCTCCCTTTAAATTTTCATCAAAACTTTTCATTATCTTGTGAAATTTCTATCTAGATTCAAGTCTATAGTTTTTTTATTCAAACTCATTGACCCGTGTTTCATCCATGAGTTTGACATGCAAAAATTTCTTATCATGTCAGTTGCGTTTAACAAACTAATGTCACAAAAATTGTTGACGTGTCGACAATGACTTGCAAGAGTGTAGGTGACACATGGTTCAACTCCAATTCATACAATTGGGAGTACCCAGGAAAGTGAGTCAACTCTAAATACTGATATTTCAACCACAAATATAACAAGGACGAAGTATGTGTAGTAAGGACTAAAAGTCCCAATCACAACTATGAATATGATTTCCATCATGTACAATTAGGACATTGCATTTACATGTTGTTCAGATTCATTATATCATCAAATACAAAGCATTTTCATTTTGTACTGTGATTGACAATAGTCATTTTGCAATTTGATTTGAGATGTTGTCTACATTAGTATGTTTCTTTTTTATTGCAATTAAAATTAGTATGAATGAACAAAATAATCAACAAAAAAAATGATATGTTGGAATAACAGTGTAATATTTATCGATATAGCATCAATGGCTTCAATCAATGTGCATATGTGTCAATGTGGTGTTGGCCCTTGTGTGTTGAAGACATCACACACAACAAGTAATCCTAGGCATCAATTTTTGGGTTGCCCAAATAGGATATGTTGCGTCAATTTTGTGTGTTAAAGGCGTCACACACAACAAGTAATCCTGGGCATCAATTTTGGTATAAGTCCACTAAGGTTCATATATTTTGACAACTTTGACTAAAGATGTATACCTCAATCCTGTATCAAATACCATAACAAATCTGCTTCCAAAAATTATTTTTCTATCACATTAGATTCAAATACCTTATGCTAGAGAAAAGATAAGAAGAAAATGTGGTATCTTTGTTTAAGCTATTTTATCAAGTAGTTTAATGATTGTGGGAATTCAATTAGCTAAAATTTGGATCATATTTATTAAATATTGGCTTAACATCAAACATTGAGAGGTATTTATTTTACCAAATTCATATGAGGAATGATCATATCGAGTGTTTGGATTATAGGTTAATGAATCATTGGCTTAACAATAAATATAAGACAATTTCTATAGCATTAAACATTGAGGGATATCTATTCCACTAAAGTCATATGGTACATGATCATATAGAGTATTTGGATTATTTGTTGATGAATCATTAGCTTAACTTAACATTCAAGGATTTCTATTCCATCAAAATTATATGGGTCATTATCCTTTTAGAGTGTCATGAAACCTCCATCCAACAAGATTTTATCCTTCGTTGACTCTTTCTCAATCATTCATCTCCTCCGATATTACTTCTTTTTTAATGATGTAAATAATGATCATGATCATCCTCATTCTTTTAAACAATTCAAAAAATACATATGAAATTTTCCTTATTGTATATAGATAGTGATCTATTCAACATACATCAAACACTATTAATTACAAAATGTTATGTTATCTTAATACATTCCACTCCTATCATAACAAAGTGTTGGAATACAAACTTCCCTTGTCAACTTGAGCAGTAAACCAATCCATTATGAGAGGAAAACTTACATGAAAAACTCCAATAATATAGAACTTTGTCTATGTTGAGTGACAAAAGACCAAAGAAACTAGATCTCCACATGACCTTTAGAGATATCTAAGTCTAGGGAACTAAACCATGCAATGTCACCTGAAAAAAACCAATTTACGAGCACGTAGAAACCTCTCTCCTCTTTCAAGATTCCTTATGTGCTACTACCAAGAAAATGAAAGGGTTTGTGACATCAGATTTTCCACAATCAATGAGATTAATGTTGTTTGATTGTATAAGATTTTTTATCATCAACATTTGAGATTATTTTATAAATATAATAACTAAATTTTTCCTTTTAATAAAAGTAAAATTTTGTATCTATAACTTTTATATTTATACTAATTTTAATATAATATTATAATTTATCAATAAACTTAAAAATATTTGAAATTATTTTTAGGTAATTTAATTTATTTATTTAGGATTAATATTCAAATTCAATGTATTCATTTAAAGAGTGAAATTTATTTTATATAGAGATCGTTATGTAAATTATGTATAGAAGATAAATACAAATTAAAGTTGGATTCCTTGTTTCACTATCTATTGTTTTTAAAAATGCTAAAATGAGTTGTTAAGTCTTGTTTATAGGAATTTATCAAATAATAAATTTAGAGGTGGCATACCAGATTTAACAGCACTAAATAGGCTCCAATACATGTGAGTGGATGAAACATTTAAACATGTGTTTATTTTATTTTATTATTGTAATGTCTCTAACTCATTTGGTGTCTTGGGGATTTGAGCAACAATTCCTTTGATACGTTCATAGTCCCTCAATGGATGACAAGCTTACAACAATTAAACACATTGTAAGTTATTTAAATATCCAATTTCAATTGTAGAAGAAAGGAAAATATAGATGAAAAGTTTTATTATGTATTTTCTTGTTTCAAGGTTATGGATGATTGCAATATATTTGGACAAGCTTCATCAACCATTTTTAATATCAAAACACTTGAAACAGTACGAATGAAAAACAATCAATTGAATGGAACAGTGAATATTAGCCCCAATCCTTCAAGTTTGCTAAAATGGGTAGACCTTAGATATAATTACATAACTGGAGTTCATAAGGATGTCGATGTGTCTCTATGGTGAGTAACATTTTAAAATGTATCAATTAGAGTAAAACAAATTTATCAGTATCCTCAAAAATGTTTAAGATTTATTGAAAGTAAATTATAATATAATCCACAATTTTCCACAAAAAGATTTATGCAACTTAATTAATATATTGCTAAAAATGTTCGTAAATCACTTAAATATACTAGGGAAATATCATTTCTCTCATTAAATATGAGGACTCTTTTCTATTCAAGATTTTTGCATTTCATTGTTTCAATTTTAGATATCAAAGTTCAACTTGATTTGACACGAAAAAGATAATATTTTCTTTGTTGTTTCTAGATTAGAATGCGTATCACTTTTGTTATCAACATTTTCGATCACATTCTGTGATCCATCTTTAGAATAAGAAAGATTATAGGAGATGTGATCCATCATCAATCTTGTCTATGTAACTCTTTCTCATCATGGTAATGGATGAAAAAGTGTGATCATGAGAAAGAGCTACAAGAGATGTGATCCATCATTAATCACATTTCCCACATATAGTTTTTACACACAAAAAGTTGTATTTGCATTTGAATAGGAATATATTTTATCCTACAATATCAATATTTTTTCAATGATAGGAATGCAAAACATGCTTTAAACATTTCTATGGAGGCATCAATGTTCTTCGGTGCCTGTGCACCATACCTTTCACTTATGTATCATCATGTCAAAGATATTTGATTGTTCTTAATAAAACCTGTTGGCCTCTTCCTCATGATGACTTCGTCATTATTACAAAAACTTATCTAGTTAATGAACTTTATATCCTTATGGATTATGTTGTTGTGATTTTGCCTCTTTTTTGGACACTACTAATCATTGGTTTCTCTTTTTCCCTTGGGAATGTTTTTCAAGTAGAAACGGTAGGATACTATCTATCTTTCTTGAAGACTCTTTATCAAAAGGGGTTCAATGTCCTTTATCTTCAATCGAATAAGGGGTGCAAAAGAGTGCTCTGCATCAATTGGGTATATAAATTGAGTGCTATACCAAAATCATGCAGAGCACCTTCTGCACCCTCAATTCCAGTGAAGAAACATAAAATGACAGCTGAGAAACATAAATGTAGATATCACAATAGCTGAGAAACATAAATCTAGATATCACAACAACTGAGAAACATAAATGTAGATATCATGGTCACAATTGTTTGGAGATACAACATAATTGAATGGTATACCCAGACGATGCAACACAACCACTAATCCTTCGGTTCCAAGCTAACACTACGGGCTCCAAGAATAAATTTAGAGAGAAGAGGAGGGCTGTAACGACCAAAATAATATAGGGTCCCTATATTATTTTGGCCATTATGGACCTCATCCTCCTCTCTCTAAATTTATTCCTTATCTATAGTTTTTGGATCCTGTTGTGTCAACTTGGAACTGGAGGAGTAGTGGTTGCATTGCATCGTCTAGGTATACCACTCAATTATGTTGTGTCTCCAAACAATTGTGACTGTGATATCTACATTTATGTTTCTCATCTATTGTGTCCCAGGACCCCTTATGACCCTTTATGGCCCTTTACGATCCCTAAGAATACATCTTAGAGGTATTAAAGTGTCATAAAGGGTCACAAGAGGTTCCTAGGAGGGACCAAATGAGCTTCCACCTTCACATGGTTGCCCTATTAAGTAGAGAATGTTAAACTATTCCCAAAACAAAGAAAATCTCAATATATATTTTTTTAAATATAGCATACCGTCGCAATTGCGACAGTGTTCAGATAACGATCAACACCAAAGCACTACATGGGACGTCCAAATATCAAAAATAATTGACATCTAGATGTCACATGTATAGCATATCCATCGCAATCCCATCATAATTGTGACACTTATAATGTGTAACGACGACAGGTTGAGCATCCTAGACGGTGCATATTGCAACGGTCAATATCATCTCAATTGCAAAGGTATTCTTAGAATGACTGACGCCAAAGAACTAAATGCAACATCCAGATGTCAGAATATTCTGATAGGTGGACATTGCATGCACAGGATATACGTTGCATACACATCGTAATTGCGATAGTCATAATGTGTAATGATGACATGTTAACCATCATAGTCAGTGCATATTGCGACAGCTAGTACCATTGCAATAATGATGGACATACCAACCGTCATTGATTTTGATATCAAAACTGTAACATAATTCTGTATCACTTGATCGATGGGGTAGTGTCAAAAGTGTGACACATAGACATCAAAAAAAGGACTCAAATGTACTAGTGTCTGTGCGCTCTAATGTAGATTTATGCATCTCATCCAAAGAGTTGAGATTTAGTAGACGATCTCACTATGCTGCAGGAAGATCAATGTTTAGCTTCAATGTAGTACACAATGTTTTATGCTCAAACTCATTTGGAAACATGTTTTCTTTCCCATAAAACAATTCAAATGGATTGAATCTTCTTTTTGTCTTACATGTGGTTCTATATACCCAGACTGCTTCTAAAAGATGGTTGCTCTAGTCATGGCAGTGGAGGTGAACTATTTTTCTGAGAATTGCTTCAATTTCTCTTTTGGTGAATTCTTCCTAACCATTTTCTTTTGTATGGTAGGGACTGGACCTTTTGTGTCTGATGTTTTATTCTTTCATGAGTGTTGTGATTAGGTTTGATGTGAATTGTGCTCCTTGATTGGTTACGATCTCTCTCGGCACACCATAGCGGGTGAATATTTCTTCATACAAGAACTCTGCTACTTTATGATCATGGGCATGCTTCATTTCCTTCACTTCAACCCATTTTATAAGATAGTTTGTGTTGTGGGTCCACAACACACACCCCATTTCTTTGGTCCTCTGACCATGGGGACCCCCTTTTTTTTTCTTTATGGTTTTTTCATCTAGTTTTCCCCTTTGAGTCCTCACTCGGTCAGCTTAAGAAGAATAGGTGCCAACGTGATCTTAAGAAAAAAACCCTTTTTTGGCCTTTCAGCCCTTTCAGTTTTCGAGGACCTTGGTACTCTGAAACACTGAAATGGCCGAAAGGCTGAAAGTCAGTTTATTAAGTATTTTTGGCATCCAAAAACACCGAAAGCCTTAAGGTGCCTACCTCCAAAATTTTGGTGTTTTGGACACCGAACCCACCAAAAGCGCTGATGTCGAGATCTGTAGGTTATAAGTTGCGAAGGCCCCAATTTTAAAACACTTTGCATCCTCGATTCTAATTTTTTCGAGAGCTCGCAGCTTTAGCATTTTTCATCTTCAGCACTAAGCTTGACCACACACATGCACTTCTAGCTTTGTTGTGCCATCCTCCCCACTCCTATCCCCTCCAAGGTAGATCTCATTCACTTCCTCTTGTTCTCTTTCTCCTCCTAGTTTTTGTTTAAAGTTTTAAGGTTTTTTCTTCACCCTAGCGCTTGTCTGGCCTAGGGCATTTTGGATTTCTTTCTCCCCTGGTCTCTAAGGGGGCCTATGGGCACTTTATTTTTAGAAAGGGTCTATCCGTGTCAAGTCAAGTTTTTCCCTCTAGGTTTTTTGTGTTAGGGTTTTTTGGGTTGCGACCTTTGTCGCAGGTTTTCAGACTCTGAAAGGCCAAAAACTAGGTCTTGGTCATGTCTTGTCATCAAAGATCTGACCCTTTCAGTCTTTTGGACCTCTGAAATGTCTAAAACCCCTGACAGGTCTGAATCCTTGAAATTCCTGCCCCTCATCACTATTTTGGAGATTCAAACTTTTCAGCATTTCAGACCCCTGAAATGCTCAAAATATCGACAAGTCCAAGTCTCTGAATCCTGGTCTTCAAGCTTTGGGATTATTGGCATCCGCAAAAATTTCAGACTTTTGAATACTGAAAGGTCCGAAACAAACTACTATGAATGATGAATTTTTGCACTTTCGGCCTTTTCATCCTCCGAGACATTCTTCATTGTTTGAAACCCTAAAAGTGCAAAAAAACTACATTCTCGATGATTTAGAGAGTTTGCTATGTTTTCTTAGTTTAGTCATCTTTCTTTCAATTTGTTCTCCAAATAAGATACTGATACTTGTATGTTTTATTACAGGAATGCCTGAGAAAAAGATTACTTCCCCCATGAAATACCAATACAAGGGGAACACTCCCCCTTCAAATATTAGCAACAAACATAGTGAGATTACTGACACTGTTATCGGGAGTGTGGATTGGGATGACTTCCTTACAAGATGTGGCCAACCAGCTGGGAGATCATAGGATTATACCTCCCTGGTATTAGTAGGACTGGTTAGTGCAGCAGCCCACCCAGTAGCCATATCTTCACCTGAACTAATCATGACCCTGGCCAATCATTACAACTCCGACGAGAGGGTGGTTCGAAATACAGAGGGTCAAACAGTACTGGATATCCAGCCTGATGTCATAGAAGATGTTTTCCACCTCTACAAAGGCATGGACAAGTTCTATGACTTCTTCATAGAAAAAGGAAACTTAAGGTTCAGAAACAAAGGGGAGGAGGCTTATGAAATAGTTAATAATCACTACCTAGAGCAACCTCTCCTCAAAAACAAGCTGGAAAAAATAGACTTGAGGAGAGGATACATGAAAGATGACATCAAGGAAGTAATAACAATGATAAGTAGAGTATACGAGTTACCACAATCATTCCAACTAGAGAATTGGATGATTCTAATTATAGAAAAACTCAGGGGCCGCAGGTCTAGGTTCGACTAGGGAACCATCATTACTGACAAGTTGGATGAACAACTCGTGGCAGTGAAACACAACCCTAAGTTTTATATGAGTAATTAAGTGGTGTACCTACTAGAACCAAGGGAAGATTACCCAGGGCTCGTAAAGAGAGGAAGCCTAAATGATGCCAATGCATGGCCTCACATCATATAACCCCAATTACACAAAAGGGTGAAAATGTCCGAGGATAGCCCATACTATTGGATAGCCAATGATGCCTTCATTTTTGCAATCATTCGATCTATTGAGGGTGATTTTGTGAAAAGGATGTCAGAAGAAGAAGCAACCAAGGTGAGGGCCATAGGAACCTATTACATACAATTCAAAACCTTCACATACATTCGGATAGTAGGATCAATTGTGAATTCAAAGAAGTTTCCTTGATTTCCATCCGATTGGATAATCATTTTGGAAATGGTCGGGCAGCTCGCAGATGACTATGAAAATATCAAACACAAGAAGAAGTACTATTGGGATTTTCCCATTTCACTAGGGCCTTATACGCTACAAGACATGAAGGTTTGTAAATTTTTAGTCTTCGAGTGGGATGACTGCCCCCTGCAACTCTATGACACAATACGACCCTGGTTTAATCCTATCGGTACATACAACCACATCATTGGAAAATTTTACATTCATGAACCACACTTAGAGGATATCTGGATGGACTACGTAGATGATCATGATTTTAGAATCGGGGATTATTGTAGGATGAATCTTACCTTGGCTAAGGAAGTCATAAAGACCCTCATTCCCCCAAAAGTTTGGGAATATGACTCAGAAGAAGTCCTGGAGGCCATCTATACAAATGACAAAATATATGACCGACACATCATGAATGTAAAGGTCAACAACGATGAGAATGATGACATAAATTTTTGGGCAAGACATGTAATGAGAATAATAGAAGGATGGATCAAGAGGACCTACAAAATGAGCCTAATACCTATGAGGACATTGATGGATCCCCCCAAGAAGGTAGATAAACAGCATGGAGAGATAAACATAGTGCCCCAATACAAGAAGGCACTGCCACAAAAGCCAAGAACAGTGTATGGTCATGAAAGGGTAGTAGAGTACGGGTCAAACCCAAGGCCCAAGGCTCCTAAAACAAGAATTACCAGATAGATAGATCCTCCCGCATGGCAAGCACAAGTTGCACTAGATGAGGGACCTTCTACTTCAGGATAATCTCCTCCTGTCACCCAAAAGGGGAAGAAGACATACAAGAGAAAGAAGACTTCTACACCTCTGCAATTAGAAACCATACAGGAGGACCCACAAGAGGAGGAGGAGGAAGATGTCCCTCTAATTAAAAGGACAATGTCTCAAAAAAGAAGAAAAAAGGAGGCTAGTAGAAAGCACCAAGAATATCCTAAAGAGAAAGGTAACCCCTTTGATGCTCTAGGATCAGATGAGTTCCAGATGTCAAACTTTGAGGGTCTAGAGGGTTTTTTGGACCAGGGCCAGGATACACCAAGGTATACATTTAGACATGAGGCAGGTGGCCCTTCTCTTTTTCAGCCGCAGGTGATCTTGACTCCACCTCCTATTCAATTCACTAATCTGAAGCCAAATACACCCAAGGTGCGAGATAATAATAAGGCGGATCAAGGGTCCAGGGATCAAGAGTCTCCAATAACTAAAGGGTTGAATACCAAAGAGCCTACCCCAAGAACCCATACTATTACAACACCCCTTCACATCCCCACTCCACTAGCTACTCTCCCACCTCTTGTTCCTACTCCACCCCCATTCCTCATAACTCCACCAACTACTCTTCCATTTCCAATCCCAAATTTCCCAACACCTACTCCACCTCTGCCAAGCCCTTTGACTTGCCACATCCTAACACTGGGAGGATCGATAACCAAAGAGGCTGCATGAGCCCTCGAAACAATAGTGGTGTCTATGACTGGTCTTAATACCGATGCCTCGGTTAATTCCTTGAGAGAAGAAGACAAAGGTTAGGAAAAACAAGATGAGGCAATGCAAGAGGGAGACCAGGCCGAAGAAGAAGAAGAATACTGAAGAAAAGAGAGTAAAGTGGAATAGAAATAGGAACAAGAAGATGGGCCCAATAAAGAGGTGACTCTAGGGTCCTACAATTTGGATTCAATCCTTTAGATTACTCCATAAGAGTTGGTCATTGCATCTAGTAGACCCACCTGGTTTACCAAAGAGATCAAGTCTAGGAGGAGAACCTACTCAAATGAAGCTAAAGGGGAAAACATGGATGTAACATTCTTGGGGCAAGCTTTTCATTGAGAAAAATTCATATTACCAGCACGGACAATGTCCTATGTCACCCAGGACACTAGGGGACACTGGAAGGCATAGGTTGCAGTCCCCTCCCCCAGCACCTCTCAAACCCAAACTACTTTAGAAGACTATACATTTGAAGAAGTAGATTTGGGGGAACCTGCCAAGGAGGGGACCAAGACACTAGCAACCTTAGGGCTCAAACATGCTCTAGGTTTTATGAGTAAAGATGAAGAGACCATAAAGGCCTTGACTAAACAAAATGAATCCTTGAAGGGGTTCATCCACTAAATAGTTGGTCCCATCAACCCTAACTGCCCGGAGGCCTCACTATAGGCAGTGTTGGATAAAATAAATGCCCCAACCTTACCAGTAGGTCTAACTCCCTCCTTCATTAAAGCAAGTGCAGATCGAAAGGAGGATTTTGAGCAATACAGGGAAGGGGACATCAAGTAGATATTCAAACCTTATAGGGTTATCCTAATAGAGGCTACAAAATTGATACATTTAATGACAGAGGATGGTGGATTGGAATTAGAGACCAGCAAATGGAGAGCCGCCCTCCAATATTTACAGATCATTAGAAAACAATGCTTCTAGATCCTGGTAAAAATATATGAGGGTGAGGAGCGAGACAAATTTGAGACATGGATTAACCACATGACCAAGATAATTGGTATTTATGAGAAATCTCAAGCTTCCATATTGGATAAGCAGAAGGATGTATTGGAATGGGTAGAAGAGGTAGATATCTTCTTTACGTGCATTAGCCTAGACTTATACCGGGATGAAGATAAGCACATCTTATGACCATTCAAAGAGGTGATCCAACAATTCAAGGACATTATTGATGGTATAGGGACTAAGGAAGTCCTACAATAGTTGTTCTATTTGAAGGAAGAAATGATGAAGATGAGAAATCATGTTAAAGAAATCCAATTCTTCACTTTCGAGCTAACTGCCTTTAAAGAAAAGCAGGAACGAAGGGTTAACAGGGCAAAGAGGAAAGAGATAAACTACGAGGAAATTTAGGAGATCATACAAAGTCTCTAGACTGCCCACCCAGAGGTATTTCCAAATTGACCCATCAGACCACAAGGTAGTCCTGAAGAAGAAATCTCCAACACTTAAGATTTCCCTGAAGCAGTTTTTGGCTTTTCGGCCTTTTGGCCCCCAAAACAATTCAACCCTTCGGCCTTTCGGCCTTCTAGGATTTTTGGACTTTCGGCCTTATCATATTTTTGGCCTTTTGTCCTGGCCATATTTTTGGCCTTTCAGCCTTCTAGATATTTTGGCCTCTTTGGCCTTCAACAAGTCTGAACTTTGGGCCAATGTCTAATGATAAAACACTTATAAATTTTGACACTGAAAATTTTAGGAGTTGAGTTCGGGGTCCAAAAAAACTAGGTGTTTCTAGTGAGATCACATTTTTCCACACTATTTGAACTCTAGATCTAATCGATGGTTAGCTTGAGTTTTTTCTAAAACAACTAAGGGTTCCCTATCAGTCTCCACCGTCAGATGAGCTTCCAGATGAAGATTCCAAGAAAGACATCCAGAAACAAGAAGAAGACTTTGAGTTTTCCGAAGAAACCCCTTCTTCTTTTCTCTTTCTTCTTGGTGAGTTTGACCCTCTTTGCATGAGCAAACTGATTGTAAATGGGTTCATAGATCCATGCAAGTTATCTAGTGTCAGTTAATAATAGTTTCCCTTCTAGTAAATTTTTAGTTTAAATCATTTTTTCTCTCTAATCCCGTAAATTTAGGATTTAGAATTATGGATCAAATTCTATATATTGTAATCACAAAAGCAATGTAAAGGTCAAATTCTTAATGCAATAAAGATATACATTTCTTGCTTTATTCATGGGGTGTGAATTGCTGCTACCTATGCAAGATTATTAAATGTATGCTTGCATTATTCATTATTTTCAGAGATCCTCTTATTTATTGTGCTTCAAATTCATGTTTCTTTTAGTTGGAGTTTGTTGTTTTTTTCTTTACCTTGTTGTGACAAATGCGTGGAAGAGATCATCTTTGGGCTTAATGATAAATCTATCTCATGGAAGCGCTCATCTTGGTGGCTTCGTGATTTGATTGATTTTGAATATCTTGCACGAGTGAATACATCTTCTCTCCAAATGCTTGCATCTATGGGGTATTGAATTGTGACTTGGTCTTATTTATGCTTCATGGTTTTACTCCAAATCTCTCCCATCATTCAATTTGCAAGGAAGGCTTTAGAACGGTTTATTTCTATAGGACTTCATTTTTAGTAGTTTTCTTATTTCTCGTTACTCTAATCCCTACTCTCTTCCATCTTTTATGTTCTGAAAATATAAACATCTTAAAAATACCAAAATTGCATTTATTTACAACACCCATATATGTTAAAATGGAAAATACCAAAAAGAACTAAAGTGTTTTGTAGTTTTATGTCTTGAACATACCAGCAAAGGCCTCCTCATGAGCAATCACATTTATCTTCAACTGAGTAACCAAGCAGGTTGTGACCCGACCCTAGAGAACCTTGGGAATAACCCCGTTATTCTTTCAATAGAGGAAATTGAATCTTGAGATCCTAGCAAGTTGGATTGTGTCAAAACAACACTCAACGGAAGTGGCGCTAGAAGGAGGGCCTCAAGACTCAAAATTTGGATACCATTGGATCTTTCTCTCTAGAGATATTTGAGCGAGTGCTTAGATCATCTCTGAAGAGAGGCGAGTTCCTTGAACTCACCCATCATTGTAATTCTCACAGCGACAAAGGAAAGAACAAAGAAAAATCCTCTTCCCATCTTACCGAGTCTCATAATTATTTTCAACAACAATTATGTACCGTTGCCCTAACTATCATCGCAGCCATAAAGCAAAATCAGAATTTGCACCAACCTCATCCAATGGCCTTTTTTTCCAATGCAACCAGCTAACCCCTAAGTTTTGTTGGGCAGATCCATGAGTTACCCAAAAATTTGGAGAAGTTTTGCACCCAGTTTATATATGGAGAATCAAGGACAGCGGAAGAACACATCTGCGCCTTCAAAGAAATTTGTAACCATAAAGAGATCGCCCACCAAGACATTGTTTTCCATCTATTCACATACACTTTGGGAGAATTCACTTACAATTGGTACTTGAATTTACCACGAGGATCTATTTCCTCATGGAATAAGTTCGAGATCAAGTTCCTCAATCAATTCAAACTGTATGTGGATCAGGCCACTATACATCACTAGTTCATTACCACGAGGAAAGATCCTAAAGAGCCTATCACTATGTTCAACCATTGTTTTCATGAGATGCATCAGAAGTTGGAAGCTCCTTAAACCATACCAGAAGAGGTTGTCATGCAAGTTTACTTAAAAGAATTGGATCCTTTTACCTCAATCTTTTTGAGGAGGCTTCCCCCAGTGGATAGAGACATGATGTAAAAGGTGTACAATGAGGCCATCACGTTCACCCGACAGATGGACCCACAAGAAGGGAGTTATGTAGCAGTACCTATCATGATTAAGCTTTCTGTCCCACATCTATTTGCAACAAACAATCAAGCTCCAGCCACTCACACGCCTATTTTGAACCCCATTCTGACGCAACCATTTGCAGCCACACCCCCATCTATTACTTATCCAAGTTATGAGGCTCACAAGACACCATTTGTAGAATAGAGAGTTGTGCCATAGGAAGAGCCTAATAATCTCATGACCTCTGAACTAGATGTCGTGAAGAAGACATTATCCCAACTCACCAACAAGCTCACTCGGATGAAGTTGAATCCATCTCAGAATCGAGCTGGGTATCAACCGGCACCTACCGGTCCAAATACATATCCTCAAAATCCAAACTAGAATTTCAACACATACAATAACATCAATGGAAATACATAGGATAAGACATTTGGGAAGAAAAGACCAAACAGGTCATGGAACACTAGACCCAATAATGGAAACATCCCAACAGACTATGCCAATGCTTACGAAGATCAGAGACTAATTTTGTCAGGGCTCCAAATTCACACCAAGGCAATGATGGGTATGGGGGCAACTCCTGTGATCATTACATCTGGAATCCAAAGGAGCCTCCTATGCAATTCAATGCTATGGTGTTTGATCCCTATGAGTCTAGAAAGGAGGAAGGTTCAGGTGCCTTTGTAGGGTAAGACGAGTTTGTATTTCCCTTCCAGAGGGAAAATGTACCTGAGTATTGTAAAGTACACACTTTCCAAAATGATCAAAGCAACTCATACAACCTTCAGAGTAGAAAGGAGCCTCTCATGAATGGTATTCCCCCAAGAAAACAACCAACCCCACCAGATCCTCAGCCTAGTAACAATCCCCTGCCTCCTAAAGGCCCAAATGGTCCTACACCTCCTACAAAAAGTATGTGTGCCGGCTATAGGGGTGCGGCATGGTCAAGTGACAAATACAGCATAGTTGATGAAATAAAGAAAACCAAAGTGAACATATCTATGTTTGAATTACTGCAAGGTTTCCCATCTCAGAAGGAGGCCCTTCTAAGATCTCTGGACCACTTGAAACCTGGCTCGTCAACCAATAATGCAAGGGAACCTACATTTAGCATCAACACATCTGAGGCTTTCCCCACTATTTTCATAGATAGGATGGAGGTCCCACCGTTCTTACTCAGTCTAAGGATGTTTGGAAAGAACTTACACAATTCCCTAATTGATTCAAGAGCTTCATGCAACGTCATGCCCCTATCAATTTTTAAGAAGTTGGGGATGGTGCCTCAAGTAACAAACTGAGTGGTCATGTAATTGGATAAAACTGAGGTCAAGGTAATCGATGTGCTTAAAGATGTACACATCCAATTGGTGGTAGATCCCAGAATACAAGAGTGCATTGATGTACATATAGTAGATATACCTGAAACTTATGGGATGTTGTTAAGTCGAGAATGGACAAAGTGCTTGAGGGGTTGGCTTTCCACAAATTTCACCCAGCTGTGGCTACCATGGAGAGGCTTGAACAACCAGATCAAGATTTATGTAGAGCCTAAATTGAGAGAGATGATCACCGAGTACAATCTCCTAAATGAATTCATGTTCACCCAGATGGTCCTAGGCACTTATCAGATGGATGACATCCTCATGTTCCAAATCTGAGAGGACCTAGAATTGGACCACATTTCCATTCTGGGTCTCTTGGAGTTAGATATCAATGATGACATATTCCAACATTTCATCAACAACACTTGGGACAAGATGCAGATCCTAACATTTTGTTACTACCAGGATACTGTCGATTGCACCAAGCTAGAAATTCTAAGTTCACATGCCCTAGTTCCCAAGAAGCATTATCAAGGGCATTGAGCCAAATCACCTCGTCAAGTAAGCTATCAGAGACCCCTACACTAAAAGGGGACATCCTCATGACCAAGGACAAGAATAACATCCTGCTAGAGGTAGATGTCCCAATTCCTACAATCACCCCAATCCAAGGTCAGGATAGTGGGTCAGATTCTGATGACAGAGGCCTATCCTCTAACATACTTAGTGAGTGGAGTACCTCTGATGATGGAACATGCCTCCTTTATAAAGGAATGCTATAATATAAGGGCAGTGAAAGTGTCAAGATCACTAGACCTAGGAATACCCAAGGTAAGGGAGAATCAACCTCTTCTGACAGTGATGGGGAGAAAGGGTTGAGACTTAAATCCAAGGGCCCTCTAAAGACAAAATCAGCCAAAAATAATCCTACCAAGCAACCCCAGATATGGAAATTGTGCTTTGACAGTTCCAAATGTAAACAGGGAGTAGGTACAGGGGTTGAATTGATAAACCTAAGAGGTAAGTCTTTCTATGCCGCTTATAGCTTGCAATTTATGTGCACTAACAATGTTGCAGAGTATGAAGCATTGGTCCGTAGACTCCTCCTGGCACACGAGAAAGGAATAAAAATCTTGAGAGTAGAAGGGGACTCTCAATTGGTTTTCAATCAGATCCATAGTCAGTATACTTGCAATGAAAAAAGGCTCTCAGCCTACCAAAATAGAGCATGGGACCTAATCAACGACTTCGACACTTTCGACATCAAAACCATCCCAAGAAGAAGAAATGTCATCATCGATGCCTTGGCCATATCGGCCAGTTAATTACATCCAATGGAAAAATCCAAGCTAAAGAAATTCCTAGTTGAACTTGTCACAGCTCCATCCATTCCAGACAATGTCACTAACTTTCAATTCTTCCAAGATGATCAACACATTTTGGAGTTCATCATGTGCGCCAATGTGTTCGAAAAACAAATCATCGATGAGGAAAAGGAAAGTGAAGAAATAGTTGAACACAAAGCTCCTGATGATCAAGGTGTTATAAATCTAAGAACTAACACCATACCCAAAGAGATGGTAGAACTAGAGAGGATTTTTGATGGTGACAAGACTGCAGTAGGGAGACGCCTAGATGTAAAACCGGATGGTAAACAATGTGATACCTATAGCCTTGGCATAGAAGAGGAACCTAGGGAGGTCCACATCGAAAAGGTAGGAACTAAAGAAGAAAAGGAAAAAATGGTATAGCTCCTCACCGAATATAGAGATGTCATAGCATGGAGCTATAAAGAATTGAAGTCATATGACACCTCAGTCATAGTACACAACATCCCTCTTAAACTAGATTCCAAGCCTTTTCAACAGTGAAAAAGACCTGTGAACCCTACCATGGAGCCCTTTATCCAAAAGGAGGTTCAGAAGTTGCTCGATGCTAGGATCATCTTTCCAATCTGGCATTCCACATGGGTTGCAAACCTGTTACCCGTAAGAAAGAAAACAAGAGAGATTATAATGTGCGTGGATTTCTGGAACCTCAACAAATCTTCTTAGAAGGAAAACTACCCGCTCCCGTCTCTCGATGAAGTACTACAAAAGGTCAATAGGTCCCAAATGATGTCCTTTCTAGATGGTTATTCAGGCTACAACCAAGTGATGGTGCAGTAGTAAGATAGGCTAAAAATGTCATTCACAACCAAATGGGGAACCTTTGCCTATTTTTGGATGCCCTTCGGACTGATCAACGCAGGGGCCACTTTTCAGAGAGCAATGGACATAGCTTTCGAAGGACTAGTTGGGAAGTGCATTATCATCTATATGAATGACCTCACAAATTTCTCAAAACAAAGAGTTGACCATCTAAGTGACCTAACAAAATGCCTTCAAAGATGCAGGGAATTGAGGATTTCCCTCAATCCCAAGAAATGTGTGTTTGGGGTAATTGAAGGAAAACTCTTGGGACATATCATATAAGAAAAGGGGATAGCCATAGATCCTAAAAGGGTGGAATCCATTCTAAAATTGACACTGCCACACAGCCACAAAGAGCTGAAATTTTTCTTTAGGAAGATCAACTTCCTGAGGAAGTTCATTAGTGGTTTGCAGAGATAGTAAAATCATTGAACGACATGCTCAAGAAAGATACCAAGATTGAATGGACTCTCCTAGCCAAGAAATATTTTGAGGAGATTAAGAATTCCATCGCTACAGCACCGGTCCTGGTCAACCCAGACTATACTATCCCTTTCAAGGTTTACTCTTTTGCATCTGAGCACTCATGCGTGAGCATCCTCACACAGAAGAAGAATAGTGAAGATGAAAGACACGTAGCTTTGATGATTTACCCTTTCAAAGACGCCGATCTTAGGTACCCAAACCTGAATAAAAAATCTTTCATTCTCATCAAAGCGGTGAAAAAATTCAGACATTACATCTTGAGAATTAAAATCATTGGGGTAGTTCCAAACGCAGCCATAAAGTCCCTCTTGATGCAGAATGAGCTGGGAGAGTGGAGAGGAAAATGGATGGCCATCCTCCAAGAGTTTAACCTTGAAATCCAACCAATGAAACTAGTAAGGGGCCAAGGCCTAATGAAGCTGATCTATGAGGTTGAAGAAGGACTGGTTTTCCAAACCTACACCGATCAAGGTGTGATCAGTGATGTATGGTACCAAGACATAGTCTATTATCTGCTGCAAAACCATTGCCCAAAGGAAATGAGTGGTTCTCATAGAAGAGGCTTGAGAATCAAGAGTAGCTCCTACATGTTGAAGAATGGGAAACTGTACAAATGCAATTATGAAGGCTTATACCTAAGGTGCTTGGATAGACTCAAGGCCAAGCAAATCCTAGAAAATTTCCATGACAAATATGGAACGGGACATGGGTCAGTTGATGCAATGACTCACCAAATCTTAAGGGCATGATATTTTTGGACTACAATATTCAGAGACAAAAGAGAACATGTGATATCTTGTCACACCTATCAAACTAGTGCAACTAGAGAGAGAAACCCTGCAATGCCCTTACAACCAGTATACGAGGTATGCCCATTTTCCCAATGGGACTTAGATTTTTTTTGAATGATTAACCCCCCTTCGTCTATAGGATACAAGTTCATCCTGACAGCTATTGAGTACTGCACACACTAGATGGAAGCTCAAGTACTAAAGAATTGTACCATAGAGGTTGTGACTAGATTCCTGGAGGAACGCATCATAATTAGGTTTGGGATGCCATTTTATCTGGTATGTGACAATGCTCCATCTTTTTCTTTGGCCTTGCTGACGCAATGAGCCTTCGGGAACCAGGTAATCCTCAAGTTTTCTTCAAATTACTATACACAAGGCAATGGTGTAGTAGAGTCTACTAATAAAACCTTAATGAAAGTGATCAAGCACCTCCTGGATGACAACCCAGGGGATTGACATGCACAATTGAAGTACACTTTGTGGACTGATCGCGTAAGGATCAAAAATGCCCTAGGGACGTCTCCATATCAGCTAGTCTATGGCTTGCAACTGGTCTTCCCTATGAAATTAAGAATCATAGTCCTTAGATTCATGGACCAATATGTGGGAGGAGAAGAATGAATCCAAGTCTGGCTCATGAATCTCCTTAACTTAGAGGAAAAATGAACATCATCTCTGAAACACGTATCAAAACCTCAAACCATAGTCAAGAGGTGGTTCAACAAGAGAGCCACCATTAAATCCTTCAGGATCTCTGACCTTTTCCTCATGTGGGATAAGGTAAAAGAAAAGCCGGGTAGCCACACCAAGTTCCAAAGATTGTCGACAGGCCCTTATCAAATATCGGAGATCGTAGGGGAAAACACTTTTAGGATCAATTCATTGAATGGAGAGCTGACCCCATTTCCAGTCAATAAGAAATTCCTCAAACATTACTTTGAATCCTAAGTGGGACTGCCTTCTGTCCCTTATACAATAGTCCCCCTTTTTTTTTCTTCGGTTCTTTCCTTTCCTTTCTCTTTTTTATTTTCTCTTCGTCGCCCTTGCCGTCAGTCCTTTCTTCCTTTCTTTTTTCGGGGCTTATTTTTTTTTTGGTTCGGTGTGTTCTTGGATCCATTCCAAGGTAGTCCATAAATTAGAGCAAGGGTATTCCTCATTCAATTCTCCAAAATAGATATGCAATGTGAAGAATATTGTCCAAAAGGTGAAGTGATGACAGCTATCAATGATTAACAAGAAGAAGTTCAAGGCTTGGTCATCCTAATCATGAAATACACTAAAAGGAAATACTCAAAGAGAAATAGTTCCTTGAACGTTTGACAGTTGCGACTGACACTAGTGCATAGATTTGGGTACCCACCAATCCCAGAACCCAATTCTAAATGAATGCAAAGGCAATGGAAAAAAGAAAATAGAATAGCTGGAAAGAGAAGAAAAGAAAGCACACAAGAAGAAAAGTGTCCCAAAGAGGCCACAAGTGTGAGATCCGGGTGACACAGCCTAATCGTTGCCCAGATTAGATCAAATAAGAACAAAAATTTCATTGTTATGGACCTGAACACATCGGGTGAGAAAGTACACAAACATCTAAGGGCTTAACATATCTCAAAAGCACATGGAAGAAATAAAATGACTGTCCAAAAGACAAAACTCTCAAGAGCAAGAAATCCACAGCCTAGCAGACAAAACTGACTTGGGCGACTATGGAAACCTCTACCAGGGCTATGAACGCCTGACTGGCAGTGGAGCAAGGTTATACTTGGGATTTGGGGAAAAATTTGTTGGGGCTATGAATGCCTGACTAGAAGCAAAACTCTTTTTGGGAAGCCCTAGTTTACTTGGTGAAGGTTGGGAGCAACTAACAAATGTTCTATTTACCACAATCAAGGGTCAAGGAATGAATACACATGAACACACACCAGGAACTAGCGAAAAACCTCAAATTGAAAGTCATTGAAATATTGATCGACACCAACACCTATTGGCCTTGTTCTGCTATGAAGTTACAACTTGGAAGAGTAATGATGATAGAGAAATGCCTTGGTCATTCCTCCTTTTTTTAGGCTACTTGTTGTGGGTCCACAACACACACCCCATTTCTTTGGTCCTCTAACCATGGGGACTCACTTTTTTTTTGCTTTGTGGTTTTGGTCTAGTTTACCCCTTTGATTCCTCACTCGGTCAGCTCCACAAGAACCGGCGTCAGCATGATCTTAAGAAAAACACCCTTTTTTGGCCTTTCGGCATTTTGAGGACCTTGGTACTCTAAAACACTGAAATGGATGAAAGAACGAAAGTCAATTTTTTCATTGTTTTTGGCATCCAAAAAAACAAATAGTCTGAAGGTGTCTACCTTCAAACTTTCATTGTTTTGAACACTAAAACCATCGTAAGCGCTGACGTCGAGATCCATAGGTTATAAGTTGTGAAGGCCCCAATTTGAAAACACTTTGCATCCTCGATTATGATTTTTTCAAGAGCTCGCAGCTTCATCATTTTTTGTCTTCAGCCGTAAGCTTGACCACACACACATGCCTCTAGCTTTGTTGTGTCATCCTCCCCACTCCTAGCCCCTTCGAGGTAGATCTCATTCACTGCCTCTTGTTTTCTTTCTCTTGGTTGTTGTTTAAATTTTTAAGGTTTTTTCTTTGCCCTATAACTTGTCTGGCCTAGGGAATTTTGAATTTCTTTCTCCCCTGGTCACTAAGGTTCCTATGGGCACTTTCATTTTAGAAAGGATCTATCCATGTTGAGTCAGGTTTTTCCCTCTAGGTTTTTTGTGTTAGGATTTTTTGGGTCGCGATCTTTGTCGTAGGTTTTCAGCCTCTGAAAGGCTGAAAATTAGTTCTTGGTCATGTCTTGTCATCGGAGCTTGAGCCCTTTCAGTTTTTTGGACCTCTGAAACATCCAAAACCCCGATAGGTCTGAATCATTGAAATTCATGTCCCTCATCATTGTTTTGGAGGTTTAGAATTTTTGGCATTTCAGAGCCCCAAAATGCCCAAAATCCTGACAAGTTTGAGTCTCTGAATCCTGGTCTTCAAGCTTCGGTATTTTCAGCATCCAAAAAACTTTTGGACTTTCTGATACCAAAAGGTCCAAAAAAAACTCACTACAAATGACAAATTTTTGTACTTTTGGCCTTTTTGGACTCTAAGACATTCTTCTTTGTTCGAAACACCGAAAGTGCAAAAAAATTGCATTCTCAATGACTTAGAGAGTTTGTTGTGTTTACTTAGTTTAGTCAGCTTTCTCTCAATTTGTTCTCCAAATAAGATACTGATACTTGTATGTTTTATTACAGGAATGCCTAAGAAAAATATTACTTCACCCATGAAGTACCAATACAAGGGGAACACTCCCCCTTCAAACATTAGCAACAAACATAGTGAGATTACTGAGATTGATATCAAGAACATGGATTGGGATGAATTCCTTACAAGATGTGGCCAACCAGCTGGGAGATCAGAGGATTGTACCTCCCTTGATGTTAGTAGGACAGGTTAGTGCAGCAGCCCACCCAGTAGCCGTATCTTCACCTAAACTAACCATGACCCTAGCCAATCATTACAACTCTGATGAGAGGGTGGTTCAGAATATAGAGGGCCAAACAGTACTCCATATCCTGCCTGATGTCATAAAAGATGTTTTCCACCTCCACAAATGCGTGGACAAGTTCTATGACTTCTTCGTAGAAAAAGGAAACTTATGGTTCATAAACAAAGAAGAGGAGGCTTATGAAATAGTTAATAATCACTACCTAGAGCAACCTCTCCCCAAAAACAAGCTGGACAAAATAGACTTGAGGAGAGGATACATGAGAGATGACATCAAGGAAGCAATAACAATGATAAGCAGAGTATACGAGTTATCACAATCATTCCAACTCGAGAATTGGATGATTCTCCTTATAGAAAAGCTCAGGGGCCATACGTCTAGGTTTGACTGGGGAACCATCATTAGTGACAAGTTGGATGAACAACTCGTGGCGGTGAAACAAAACCCTAAGTTCTATATGAGTACTTACATGGTGTACCTACTAGCAACAAGGAAAACTTACCTAGGGCTCGTAAAGAGAGGAATCCTAAATGATCCCAATGCATGGCCTCACATTGTATACCCCCAATTGCAAAAAAGGGTAAAAATATCTGAGGATAGCCAAGACTATCAGATAGTCAATGATGCCTTCATTTTTGCAATCTTCTGATCTATTGAGGGTGATTTTGTGAAAAGAATGTTAGAAGAAGCAACAACCAAGGTGAGGGGATTAGGCGCCTATTACATACAATTCATAACCTTCACATACATTTAGATAGTAGGATCAATGGTGAATCTGAAGAAGTTACCTTGATATCAATCTGATTGGATAATCATTTTGGAAATGGTCTGGCAGCTCGTAGATGCCTATGAACATATCAAACACAAGAACAAGCACTGTTGGGATTTTCCCATTTCACTAGGGCCTTATACCCTATAAGACATGAAGGTCTATAAATATTTAGCCTTCAAGTGGGATGACTTCCCCCTACAACTCTACGACACAGTATGGCCCCAGATTGATCCTATCAGTACATACAGCCACATCATTGGCAAGTTTTACATTCACGAACCACACTTGGAGGATCACTAGATGAACTGCGTAGAAGATCATGAGGTCAGAATCTGATATTATTGTAGGATTACTCTTACCTTGGCTAAGGAAGTCATAAAGACCCTCATTCCACAAAAATTTTGGGAATATGACTAAGAAGAAGTCCCTGAGGCCATCTATACAGATGAAAAAATATATGACCGGCCCATCATGAATGCTGAGGTTGGCAAAGATGAGAATGATGACATAAATTTCTAGGCAAGACACATAATGAGAAAAATAGAAGGATGGATCAAGAGGCCTTACAAAATGAGGCTAATACCTATAAGTAGATTGATGGATCCCCCCAAGAAGGCAGATAAATAGTGCAGAGAGATAAACATAATGCCCTAATACAAGAAGGTGCCACCACATAAGCCAAGCATGGTGTATGGTCATGAAAGGGCAGTAGAGTATGGGTCAAACCCAAGGCCCAAGACTCTTATTACAAGAA
Source organism: Thuja plicata (assembly GCA_018584345.1). Lineage (NCBI taxonomy): Eukaryota > Viridiplantae > Streptophyta > Pinopsida > Cupressales > Cupressaceae > Thuja > Thuja plicata. The sequence goes on along the minus strand of MU223876.1, from coordinate 2,971,766 downwards.
TGACTACACAGATAGATCCTCCCATAGAGAAAGCATAGGTTACAAAAAATGAGGGACCTTCCACTTCAGTATAATCTCCTCCTATCACCAAAAAGGGGAAGAAGGCACACAAGAGAAAGAATAGTTCTACACTTCCACAATTAGAAACTATATAGGAGGACCTGCAAGAGGAGGAAGAGTAAGATGTCCCTCTGGTTAAAAGGATGAGGTCTCAAAAAAAAAGATAAAAGGAGGCTACTAGAAAGCACCAAGAGGATCCTAAAGAGCAAGATAACCCCTTTGATGCTCTAGGATCAGACGAGTTCCAGATGTTAGACTTTGAGGGTCTAAAGGGGTTTTCAGACTAGGACCAGGATACACTTGGGCATACATTTGGACATGAGGTATGTGGTCCTTCTCTTTTTCAGCCACAGGTGATCTTGACTCCACCTCCTATTCAATTCACTAATCCAAATCCAAATACACCCAAGGTGGGAGATAATTCTAATGTGGATCAAGGGTCCAGGGATCAAGAGTATCCAATAACTCAAGGGGTGATTACTAGTGAGCCTACCCCAGGAACCCATACTATTACAACACCCCTTCACATCCCCACTCAACCAACTACTCTTTCACCTCTTTTTCCTACTCCACTCCCATTCCTCATAACTCCACCAACTACTCTTCCATTTCCAATCCCAAATTTCCAAACACCTACTCCACTATCGCCATGCCCTTTGACTTTCCAAATCCTAACACTGGGAGGATCGGTAACCAGAGAGGCTACATTATCCCTCAAAACCAAAGTGAAAGGTATGACTGGTCTCAATACTGAAGCCTCAGTTAATTCCTTAGGAGAAGAAAACAAAGGTCAAGAAAAACAAGAGGAGGCAATGCAAGAGGCAGACCAAGCCAAAGAAGAAAGGGGAGAAGAAGAAGAATACCAGAGAAAAGAGAGTAAAGTGGAATAGAGATAGGAAAAAGAAGAGGGGCCCGATAAAGAGGTGACTCCAGGGTTCCAAAATTTGGATTCAATCCTTTAGATTACTCCATATGAGTTGGTCACTGCATCTAGTAGACCCACTTGGTTTACCAAAGAGATCAAGTCTAGGAGGAGAACCTAGTCAGATGAATATGAAGGGAAAAACATGGATGTAACATTCTTGGGGCAAGATTTTCATTGGGCAGAAGTCATATTACCAGCATGAACAATGTCTTGTGTCACCCAGGACACTAGGGGACGCTAGAAGGCACAGGTTACTGTCCCATCCACCAGCACCTCTCAAGCCCAAACTACTTCAGAAGACTATACATTTAAAGAAGTAGATTTGGGGGAACCTACCAAGGAGGGGAGCAAGACATTAGCAGCCTTAGGGCTCAAACATCTCTAGGTTTTATGAGTAAAGATGAAGAGACCATAAAGCCTTTGACTGAAAAAAATGAAACCTTGAAGAGTTTCATCCACAAAATGGTTGGTCCCATCAACCCTAACTACCCAAAGTCCTCACTACAGGAAGTGTTGGATAAAGAAATGCCCCAAACTTACCAGAAGGTCTAACTCCCTCCATCATTAAAGCAAGTGCATATTGGAAGGAGGATTTTGAGCAATACGGGGAAGGGGCCATCGAACAGATATTCAAACCTTACAGGGTTATCCTAATAAAGGCTACAAATTTGATAGATTTAATGACAGAGGATGGTGGCTTGGAATCAGAGCCCAGCAAATGGAGAGCCTCCCTTGAAGATTTACAGATCATTGCTTCTAGATCCTTGTAAAAATATATGAGGGTGAGGAGCTGGACAAATTTGAGACATGGATTAAGCGCATGACCAAGATAATTGGTATTTATGAGAAATCTCAAGCTTCCATATTGGATAAGAAGAAGGAGTTATTGGAATGGGTAGAAGAAGTAGATATCTTCTTTACGTGGATCAGCCTGGACTTATACCAGGATGAAGATAAGCACATCTTATGACCATCCAAAGAGGCTATCCAATAATTCAAGGACATTATGGAAGGTACAGGGACTAAAAAATCCATGCAATAGTTGTTCTATTCGAAGGAAGAAATGATGAAGATGAGAAATCCCGTAGAAGAAATCCAATTCTTCACTTCCGAGCTAACTGCCTTTAAAGAAAAGTAGGAACAGATGGTTAACAGGGCAAAGAGGAAAGAGAAAAACTACAAGAAAATTTAGGAGATCACACAAAGGCTCTGGGTTGCCCACCTAGAGGTATTTCCAAATTGACCCATCAGATTGCAAGGAAGTCCCGAAGAATAAATCTCCAACACTTAAGATTTCCTTGAAGCAGTTTTCAGACTTTCAGCCTTTCATCCCTCAAAACGATTCAACCCTTCGACCTTTTGGCCTTCCAGGATTTTTGGCGTTTCGGCCTTATCATATTTTTGGCCTTCCGACATGGCCAGATTTTTGGCATTTCAGCCTTCTAGATATTTGGGTCTCTTCAACCTCTAACAATTTTGAACTTCTGTCCAATGTCTGATGATAAAACACTTATAAATTTTGACACTAAAATTTTTTAGAGTTGAGTTCAGGGTCTGAAAAACTGGGCGTTTCCAGTGAGATCACATTTTTCCACACTAGTTGAGCTCTAGATCTAATTGATGTTCAGCTTGAGTTTGTTATGAAAGAACTAAGGGTTACCTATTAGTCTCCACCGTCAGATGAGCTTCCAGATGAAGATTCCAAGAAAGACTTCCAGAAACAAGAAGAAGACTCTGAGTTTTCTAAAAAAACCCTTTCTTCTTTTTTCTTTCTTCTTGGAAAGTTTGACCCTCCTTGCATGGGAATATTGATTGTAAATGGGTTCATAGATCCATGCAAGTTATGTAGTGTCAGTTAAGAATAGTTTCCCTTCCAGTAAATTTTTAGTTTAAATCATTTTTTCTCTTTTATGCCCTAAATTCAAGATTTAGAGTTATGGATCAAATTCTATATATTGTAATCACAAAAGCAATGTAAAGGTCAGATTCTTAATGAATTTGAGATATACATTTTGTGCTTCATTCATGGTGTGTGAATTTATGCTACCTATGCAATATTATTGAATGTATGCTTGCATTATTCATTATTTTTGGAGAGCCTCTAGTTTATTGTGCTTTGAATTCACGTTTCTTTTAGTTGGAGTTTGTTGTTGTTTGCTTTACCTTGCTGTGATGAATGTGTGGAAGAGATCATCTTTGGGCTTAACAATAAATCTGTCTCATGGGTGCGTACATCTTGGTGGCTTCATGATTTCATCAATTTTGAATATCTTGCACGAGTGAATTCATCTTCTCTCCAAATGTTTGCATCCATGGGGTAGTGAATTGTGACTTGGTCTGATTTATGCTTTGTGGGTTTACTCCAAATCTCTCCCATCATTCCATTTGCAAGGAAGGGTTTATAATGGTTTATGTTCGTAGGACTTCATTTTCAGTAGTTTTCTTATTTTGCATTACTCTACTCCCTACTCTCTTCCATCTTTTATGTTCTAAAAATCTAAACATCTTAAAAATACCAAAATTGTATTTATTTACAACACCCATATATGTTAAAATGGAAAATACCAAAAAGAACTAAAGTGTTTTGTAGTTTGATTTCTTGAACGTACTAGCAAAGTCCTCCTTGTGAACAATCACATTTATCTTCAACTGAGTAACCAAGCAGGTTGTGACCCGACCCCAGAGAACCTTGGGAATAACCCCGTTATTATTTCAAGAGAGGAAATTAAATCTCGAGATCCTAGCGAGTTGGCTTGTGTCAAAACAACACTCAACCGTTTGTGCATACCACAATGTAGAATTATTAGTTTAATGTGGGGTCTATAGGACCAATAAAATCCATGCCCAACTTATCAAATGGTGTGACAACTACTTGTGTATGTAAAGGAATTTCATCTTATTTTGTTGGATGGCCCATCCTTTGAAATTTACCATAGTTCCTGGCATAACTGGTTGCATCTTTGTGAAGTGTGGGCTAGTAATAACCTGTTGTTAATATTTTTAGATTATTCCTATTAGCTACAAAATTTCCTCCATAGGTATCATAGTGACAAGTATGGAGGATATCATAGGTTTCATCTTCACGTAGACACCTTCTCGTGACATGGTTTGGACTAGTATAGAACAATGTATATTCAATCCAAGAAAATTGAAATTTTTTCTCAATGAGCATTCTTTTGTTCATAGGAGAGAAATGTGTAGGCATCTTGTTAGCTGCAAGGTAATTGGCTATATCATCGTACCATGGGCTCTTGACAATAATATGGAACAAAATTTCATCAGGGAATGTATCATCTATCACAGAAGTATCAGTGTCATCATTTTGGATTCTTGATAAAAAATCAGCTACAACATTTGCTTTACCTCACTTGTCAATTATTATTATTTCAAATTCCTGTAAGAGTACAAGTCATCTTGATAGCCTACATAAGATGGTAGGTTTGTTCATAAGATATTTTATTGTTGCATGGTCAGTATGAACAAAGATTGGATAGCTTGTTACATAATCATGGAATTTATTCAAATCATAGACCACTGATAGTAATTATTTTTCAGTAACTGTATAATTTAACTATGGCCCATGCAAACTTTTGTTGATATAGTAAATAGCATTTTCAAGGTTAGTAGACTTTTGGCCTAAGAAAACACCTATTGCATAGCTAGAAGAATCTATATGTATATGGAATGTTAAAGACCAATCAGGCCCTCTAAGTACCGGTGTTGTTGTAAGGAGGGTCTTGAGCTACAAAAAAGATTCCTCACAGACTGGTGTCCATGTAAACTCATCTTCCTTTGTAAGCAATCTATATAGTGGACTAGCTATTTGACTCAAATTTTGAATGAAGCATCTATAATAACCAGCATGACCTAAAAATGATCTAACATCTTTTTTCTTAGTAGGTGTAGGAAATGTAAGAATAACCTCTATTTTTGCAAAGTCCACTTGGATGCCAGCTTCTGAGATGAAGTGTCCTAACACCACTCCTTCTTGCATCAATGTGAAACATTTCTCACTGTTCAGTGAAAAATTATTTTATTTACATCTGATCAACACTTTTTCCAAGTTCTTCAAAGCTTCCTCAAAAGTAACACCAAATGTGGTGAAATCGTCCATATATATTTCCATGTAGTCATGTGATATATCAGAAAAAATACTGATTACAGCCCATTGGAAAGTGGCTGGAGTATTAAATAAACCAAAAGGTATCATAGAGTATACGTATGGTCCCCAAGCATAGGTAAGTTTTTTCTTCTCCTTATCCTCTAGAGGAATGCTAATCTAATTATATCCGTTGTATCCATCAAGAAAAGAGAAGTACTTTTTACCTGCTAAGGTATCTAGAACTTGATGAATGAATGGCAAGGGAAAATGATCTTTCTTTGTTGCATTGTTCAGTTCCCTATAATCTAAACATGTTCTCCATTTACCCCCTTTTTAGGAACTATTACCAAAGGTGAAACCCATTTACTATCAGAGATTGGATAAATAAAACAAGCATCCAACAACTTTTGCATCTCAGTCTTTACAATTTCTCTTAAGGCTGGGTTAATTCTTCTCTAAGGTTGGTGGAGTGGTAGATTGCCTTCATTAATGTAAATTATGTGTGTATAGAGTTTTGGGTTCAAACCTATCATGTATCCATAGTCCCAAGAAAAATATTTTTCATGTTTACAAAGGAGTTGAGTTAACAATGCTAATTTTTGTGGGGGCAATTTACTATTAACATAAAGATTCTGACCAGGAGAGAGTTCCACATTTGTTTTCAAATCAAGAATTTATACCTTAGGTATTGGGCTTGTAGATATCTCATAGTGTATTAATTGATGGATAATATCAGGTCCTACTGGAAAAACACAGTTCTCATAGGTAGACAACTGCAGAATAGAGCTTTCAGAAATATTTTTTTATGTGACTCAGTCATTAGTAAGGATACTTTGAATCACATCAGCATCTTCTTTCAATTTTAGGAAGGATTTTCTATGTAACATCATTATTTGAGAAACAAAGTTTAGCTCTTCTTCCTCATCTCCCAAAACTGACCAGATAGGAGTGCTCAAATCTGGTTGTGGTTGGGGATGGGGACATAATGCTAACTTCTTGATTGCTTGGCCATTTGAGATTGTCATGTTACCTGATCTACAAATAATATTAGCATCATTTTTGACTAACCAAGGTCATCCAAGGATAACTGGATAGCCAGCAAAATTTAAATTAGGTGATAATATCAGGAAATTAGTAGGATATTCCCAAGAATCTAATCTAACTACTATATCTTCTATTATGCCATTTGGGGTGATAGTGGAACTGTCTAAAAGTTGAAAGACTAATGAAGTGGTCCTTAATCCCTCTATACTTAACCTATGCATGGTATCCTTAGTCATAACATTTATCGTTGCTCCCAAATCTACTAAAGCATTCTTCACAGACTGGCCATTAATTATAATATCAACAACTGGGCTTCCAGGGTCAGATTACTTTGGAATGACTATCCTTCCCAACATAATATCTGCAAGTTGACCTATAATATGTATTTTTTGGGGATTATTTTTCTTACATCTAGGCTTTTTGATGCAGGCTTCTTTAATGGCTTTCCCATAAAGAGGAACATATTTAATAGCTTGAAACTGTGGAATCTGGATATGCATGTTTTTCAATTGGTCAAGGATATCAAATGGTCTTTCTTCCTGGGGTATAGGTTTTTTCATACTATGCCTTTGAGGAAATGGAGGATTAACTCAGGTTTGAACATCATTTTGACTTGATATATTAGTTGATGGGACACTATTTGGTAAAGTAGTTTTTGAAACTAGTGCTGATGTTGCAAGAAGGTCTGGAAGTTTCATTATAACAGGAGGTTCTGGTGCAGGCAGGGTAGTACTAGATCTCAAGTGAATATCATTTATTTCTAATGCATAGGTAGGGTACTCTTGAGCATCACTAGCATACATTGGTTGTTGTTATTGTTGCTTGTTGTTAGGATTGGGTTGTGGCTAAGCAAGTAATTGTGTTGGTCTCAGAGTAGGACTTGTGGCTATAGGAGGTGGCATTATTGCAGGTTGAGATACTGGGGGTAGTAAGGGTTGATAACCAGGATTTTTATCAAGCCATTATTGAGGTCCTCTCCACTAGTTATATGGTCTCCAATTCCCCTACGCTGGATGCCATTTACTTTTAGGATGTGACCATTGGGTTTCTTGTGGGTTAAACAACTGGTTTTGCTGAGTATTAGGCCAAACATTGTTCCAAGCATGTTGGGAATACTGAGAAGGATTTTGAAAATTTTGGTTCTACCATTGGTTATTATAAGGATTAGAAAATTGCAAAGGGTCTTGAGGCCCATGGTCGACATTGAGCAACAAAGAAAACTTTCTCATCTACTCCTTCTATTTTCATGAACTCAGTAGGAATGTGTTGGTTCTCTAAATTTGCCACCAGTTGGCACCCACAATATTTATTTTTCTTGTGGAATTTAGGGCAGTATTTAGCTAGTTGTGCCTCATCATCTACACTCTTCTTTTTTTCATTAATTGTATCTAGGTGTGTAGAAACATAATTGATGATATCTTTCTTAAAATTTGACAGCAGTTTCAAGATTTCCATCTTAGAAATACCCAAGCTATTCCCCTTAGCAAGTGTAGATCGAAATGATCATCTTCCCTTATTTACAGCTGATCTTGAATAGTTGAGGTAGATTTTCTTAAGATTGTCCGAGGAAGATTGAGATATATCTCTCTAGCCATAAGGTCCAGTGCTTCAAGACAGTTTTCATTTACTCCTCTCAAGCAAATGAGTTTCTGTGAATCATCTTCTAGCACATGTTTTGGATTCTTCTGCAAGTTTTACAAGAAGCATGAAAAATAATATTCTAGAGTTTCATCTTCCTTCTATGACATTCAAAAAATGTCATCTCCTCTCAAGTCACCCGCTTTACAATAATCTTTGTATTTTTGCAGAAACAAAGTTTGTGTCTCATTCCAACCGGTTGTTGCATCAACCCCTAATCCCATAAACCATCTTAGATCTGACTCCTTCAATGTTTCTGGAAACAACTTGAGTTTGTGGCAATCGGTGTTGTATTCGTAGCTTCAACAAAGAATGTCAAACTCAAACAAAAAGGTGTCGGGCTATTCATTTATTATGCCATTAAACTTTGGAAGTGCAGTGGTGGGTATATTTTTGAGGTTAGCATTATTGATAAGGATAGGAATAGGAATGAAAAGGTAGGTTGTACCATTACTGGAGGTACTTGGAAATGAGGTTGCTACTGGAAAGGAAAATTAGCCAAAGGATTATCAACAAAAGATGCACTTGGAGTGGAATCATCAAGAAAACTGGCCAAAATTTTAGCAAAAGGTCGAAGGTTGACTGGATCAAAAGAGTCTTCTTCAGATGAAGGTACTACAAGAAATTTAGGAATTGTGTCGATAAAAGGTAATTCAACTTCGTCAAATTCTTCGTTCAGATTAATAGATTCTTTTGGAAGGAATATTCCATAGTAATATCATCTTCTTCCTCTTTGATGCATGCAAGTAATTATGTAAACTTGTGATGCAAGTTCAGGACTACAAACTACTATCTAGAAAATAGGGAACTATCTAAAAATGGAAAATGACTCAATAAGTTCCTCAGTTTGACACCATCCCTGGCAACAGTGCCAAAAATGAAGAACCCCATAATAGGTGATAATAATCGTGCCAAAGCTTTTCCTAGGAATAGTTTATTCAAACTAAGGATTATTTTCCCTATCATGAAGTGCATTTGAATTGTCAACCCAGGGATGTATACTTGAAATGGGAAAATATGATTTGTGCACTAAGTCTCTCATAGAGTCATGTTATTTAAGCTATAGGAAGGAAAATGCATGAAAGGAAATTACACTATTGTTGCAGGAAATTAAACACACACAACTACTTAATGAAATTGATGTTGAAAACTATAAGTTCAACATTAACCAATTCTATCAACCCAAATCATTCACTATAATTATCCCTGTAGGTGTCGCAGGAACATACACAAGTTATAATGTTGTAGGAGGAAACAATAAATTCTACTTGAAAATGCTTAAAAAGACTTAACCTAGTCTACTCTAATCAACCTTCCAAATGGGCCCCCTTGGTTGGCTTCTGCTAACTACTAACACATAATATAACATAAAATCACTCCATTATATTTCCATAAAAATTATTACATCGTAGTGAAACAATGCACGAAAGTAAAAGAGTAACTTTTCTTTTCAAAAGCAACAATTGTACAATCATAGAAAAACTAACTACAATCTAAAAATCATATCCCTTTATATAGAGGATTGATATTTATTCAAAATCTAAAGATAAGGTCCAACTAATTCATGCCATAAATAAAGGAGAATGGAACAACCCCCAAAAGATTATCATCAAGACTAGATAACCGCTTCAAAAGAGTATTGACCACATAGAAAATATAGCATAATTGTGTTCCTATATTCCCTAAAATGATAGTTCCTTCAATTCAGCAAGCATGTTATAATGGTTCTCCTCATCGTAGCTAGGAATTCATCATTTCCTCATTAATGATGTCGATTTACTCTCAAGCCACTCCTCTTTCCTAGCAGCTTAGTAGCACATGCATGTATATTCAAGCTTTCAAATTTTCTACTTAAGCCAAATGTTAGGACATATATTCAAACAATTATATGAAATACTATGACATATATATAATATTTAGAAAAGTATGTCACTACTATCTACCCATAGGTTTTGTGGACATGACTATACTTATATCATGTTCAGAAGTTCAAGTACTTAAAATTTTCACAAGTGTTTTAGAAATGTCTTAAAAATAGAGCATAAAATCAGTATAAAATAGAGACAAATTATTGTCCCATCAGAAACACCAGAGTAAACTGATAATACTAGCTCCCCCATGGATGATGCACTTAGAATTCATGTCAAGGTCTTCCTAGTCTTCCTGTGATCATCCTCTGATCTTCTCTTCTCTTCTCATGCTTCCTCTTTTATTCTCCTCAATACTCAATCTTCTCTCCCTTTGACAACAATGCCAAAGGCGCCACATAGGTCAACAACTACTGCAACATCTTCATTTTCCTCTAAGTGCTGCCCCTAAGAATTAGTCCCTTTTAACATCAACCCAATCGTGAAGGATATTCAATGAGTTAACTAAATTGATTCCTGCAACAACATGTTAGTGCCATACATAGGGGAATAACCCCTAACTTACCTCTCAAATACTCAAAAGTATCTTTCGGTAATGGTTTAGTTAATATATCTTCTAGTTGTTCTTTGGTTTACACATATTCCAATTTGACTACCTTTTCCTGCACTTAGTCTTTTAAGAAATGATACTTGATTGCAATATGTTTAGTCTTATAATGTATTACTAAATTATTTTAAATGTTTATCGCACTTTTATTATCATAGTAAATAGTCAAAGGTTCATATACCTTCTCTTTGATACCTTCTAGGATCTGCTTCATCCATGTTATTTGTGTATAATTTATAGTTGCTACTACATACTCAACTTCTAGAGTAGATTAAGAGACGCAATTTTTATTCTTACTTGTCCATGACACAAGTGTTCCTCCTTGGAAGAATTCTCCTCCACTTGTACTCTTTCTATCATCATTATTTCTTTCCCACTCTATATCAGTAAAAATACTCAAAGAGAAATCACCTTTGTGAGCATACTAAAGGCCATAATCTTTTGTCCCTTTCAAGTACCTAAATATTGTTTTCACTTCTACCATGTGAGACTCATTTAGATTAGCTTTAAATATGGCCACTATTCCAACTTCTTGTACAATTTTTGGTATACTATGAATAACATAATGCAACTTACCAATCATGGATTTTTATAGAGTTTCATCCACTGCACTTGAATCATCATCCTTAGATAGCTTGCATCCTATCACCATGGGGGTTCCAACTGGTCTAGTACCTTGCATTTCAAAAGTATTCAATACTTCCTTTATATACTTAGACTGACTGAAATAGATACCATCCTTTAGTTGTGAAGTCTGTAATCCAATAAACAACTTAATTTCTCCTATCATTGACATCTCAAACTCTTTCTTCATCTCTTCTACAAACTCCAAGCTCATCTCATAATTTCCTCCTAATATTGTGTCATCAATAAATACTTCATCTAGCAGTACCTTATCACCTTCAACCTTTAGGTACACATTCATATCCTCACTTGTTCTTATGAAATCAATATTAATAAGATACCATGCTCTAGGTGCTTGTTTCAATCCATAAATTTCCTTTTCTATCTTTCACACTATGTCCTTATTCTTGGTCAATCCAAATCCATCTAGTTTTTCTATATAAACCTCTTCTTCAAGAATCCCATTCAGAAAAGAACATTTCACATCCATTTGAAAAAATTTAAACTTTTTATAAGCAGCATAAGCAAGTAATATTCTTACTCCTTCAAGTCTTGCAACAGGAGAAATTTTTTCTCTATAGTCCAGTCCTTCCTCTTGTGCCTATCCTTTACACACAAGTCTTGCCTTGTTATGAACCACTTCTCCATCTTTATTTAGTTTTTTTCTTGAAAACCCACTTTGTACCAATCACATTCTTGTTTGTTGGTCTACAAACAAGTGTCCAAGTTTCATTCTTCTCAATCTGAACAACTTCTTCTTCCATTTCTTTTATCCATTCTTCACTTTTCAAGGCTTATTTCACAGTTTTAGCCTCAAACTTTGAAATCATACAAGTATTCTCTCCAATTCTCCTTGTCTTTACTCCAACATCTTTATCACCAATTATCTGATTAGGGGAATGATTCAATCTCACATATCTTGGAATAACAGGTTTAGGTCTAGGTTGAAGGCTTAAATTATAATTTGTTGAGTGTTGCACAGTTAAATAACACAGGTCATCGACTGGAATTTCAACATTGAAAGGTGAAACTTTTTTATAAGAAGGCAAGTCTGATTTCTACTGGAGAATAATCTAAAGGTAATTTATTTTATCTTGATACTTCTATGAAAAGTTGATTGTTTGCTAAAGTTGAGGATGTCTGGCTATGGCACAAAAGGCTTTGTCATGTTAATTTTGACAACTTGATCAAACTAACTAAAACTAATAGAGTCAAAGGATTACCAAGATTAGAAAAACCTAAAAAATGTTATGTGTAGAGAATGTCAAATGGGTATGATGACTAAATCTATTTTTTCAAGAAAAAATTATGTTACACAAGGAATTTTTGGATTTAGTGCATACTGATTTATGTGGACCCATGAGAGCTCAAAGTTACCATGGAGACAAATATTTTATTCCATTTGTGGATGATCATTCTAGAATGATGTATGTAATGTTTTTAAAATAAAAATCTGATGCATTTTGAATGTTTAAGTGCTATAATGCCAGAGCTCAGAAAAAAAATTGAAGACAACTGAAATGTCTAAGATCTGATAGAGGAGGCGAGTTTACATCTGATGAGTTTACATTGTTTTATAATGAAAATAGAAATAAGAGACAGATGTCAGCATCGAGGATGCCATAGCAGAATGTTATTGCTCGGAGAAGAAACAGATCTATTGTTTATTGTGCTAGGACACTGATCTTTGAGAAAGGTATCTCAAAAAACTTCAGGAGAGAAGCAGTAAATATTGTTGTTTACACATTGAACTAAGTACAAATGAAAAAAGGTACCAACAGAACATCTTATGAAATCTGGTATGAACACAAACCTAATGTGAGTTAGTTCAAATTTTTTGTAATAAGATGTTATATATTGAAAGATTATAGAGAAGGAAAGTGATGCAGAGCTACACTACAAGAAGCCACTTATATGGGCCCAAGCCTCAAATTTTTAAAATTGGTCTCTTCTCCCAGTCTACCCTCACCAAAATTGTCAATAGGTTGAATATCAACTTTCCAAATAACTTTCAAACTCTCCTGATTCTTTTTGTCTTTTGGATGCTCAATCCAATTTGGACTTTAGGGTTCCTTTCCCTAAACAAGACTCCAAATAGGGAATTATTCCTGAATCACCACAACTAACCAATCTATTGATTGGAACACCTTACTTACAATCTATGAAACTATAATCAAACATTAGTTTGATTCTTACACACCCTTAACCTCTATATCTTTTACTGACATACGAATCATACTAGGTCTATTCTCGAGGTTTTCCAAACACAACTTTTGTTTTTAAAATGGGACTTGGAAAATAAATCACAGATTTAAGGACCCTTTTGGATGTTACAACAAACCCCAAAGATGTTGAGACCAACTCTACTCCTGCACCCCTGAACACTCACAAGACACACATACCTAATTGGCCAAATTAGGCTTGGTTTGCATAGAAAGTACTAAGGGATGGGTTCATAGAGTTTATATAACCATCCAGGATTGTTCTGCTACCCCAAATACCCAAAAAAACCAATCTTCCAAGCTCCACCAATCTATTCATTCATCTGCACAAACACATTTGCTTAATCGACTAGCTAAATAATAGGAATATTTAGCCTAGGGCCTTATCATAACCCTAGACAAAAAACAATTAAGTCATGAGCCTTTGGAATCTTAAAATACATGTCCCTAACTTGTATATCCCAAGTGGTCATGCTAATCCACTCGTGAAATTCCAAGTTAGGGCCCCCTCTTATGCTCAGACCCAAATTAAGAGGGTTTCTAGACTGTCTTGACAAAAATTCTTCTAACTTCTACCAATCAGCTCCAAATTGAACAAAACCAATTGAAAATGAAAGTAGATTCACAAAATTACAAAATTATATCACTAGATTTGATCAATGAGTCTGTACAATTCTGTACACAGTCAAATTTCTCAAGAAAAACTATTTATTCTCTTTGAAATCATCAGGCTTCATACAATTGTATGTCTAACCTTCGAAAATGGTTTCTACATCTTCAAATACCTTCATCTCAATGGTCAAACTGTCCTTGGAATAGTTTTAACCATTGGAAAGCCAAATGCAACTTCTCAAGAAACTTTTGAAAAGTTGCTTGAGAAACATTTGAGAGTTTTTGCAACTTTTGACAATGTTGCAACTTTTTGCAAAATGACAAAAAAATAGACTCTAATGATCTTTAAATTGATCCTAAACATGGAATCACTTTGGACCAAGTTAAAAAAAGATCTAGAACACCAAAAACAATATCAAACACCTAAATACCTAAATCTATGGTCCTAGTGGTCTAAGGAGACTCCAAGGTTTATAATGCACCTTAAAGACCCTTAGCCTTACAATGTACACCAAAATATTCACAAGGATGATCCAAAGGATCCAATCCCTTTATCACATCACAAAATGATTTTAACTCTATAAAATGCAGGAGGTGTGTTGCACCATACCTCTCTTGATTGAGTTGGTATGTTTGCAAGTGGGATGTTTGTCTGCTTAATGGCTTTAGGTGTCATCCATGAAGCATCATTTAGGGGTTGATTATTCCAGTTGACTAAGTACTCATAGTAGGTTCTCATTCTATTTTTTTCACTCACCCTTTTGTCCACAATGTACTCAATCTCTAGAGAAATTTTCTTGGGTAAGTCTTTCAACAACTCCTCTAATTATTGATCTTCGTTACCTACATCAAACACATCACCAACAGCACCCTTAAAAGCATATATGCCAGCAACATTGAAGATAGGAGATAAACCAATACTAGGAGGTAATTCAATCTTATAGGCATTGTTCCCACATTTCTTGAGAATCTTAAATGGACCCAACGTTCTCATCATTAATTTAGTGTATTTCTCCTTAGGTAACCTCTCCTTTTTGAGATTAATCATCACCATATCACCGACTACAATCTACAAATCCCTTCTCTTCTTATTTGTACATTTTTTTATTTAGTAGAGGTATGCTTCAACTTGGCTTGGACCTATTCATTAATGTCCTTCATTACTTCAAAAAAATCTTCTGCTAGGGAACTCCACTTGGCTAAATCCTTCACATCTGTGAGTTCCAAAAATCCCCTAGGATAATTACCATACTGATGCAAGGATGGTAGGTAGTGGGGAAATTTAAACAACTAAGATCTACTTGGCAGCAATAGCATATGTCAACAACTTAAACATGCAGTTTACTGTTCAGATGTAATTATCTTTCAGAAACTTAACAGTAAAAACAAACCATAAACATTCACACAAGTTGACACAAGTATTTAACGTGGAAACCCAATTTGGGAAAAAACCACCAGTAACATGCTACCAAGTTTTCACTCTTCTGAAGTGAGCTCTGTTAGGAGCCAACCCTATTAAAGGTTACAAAAAACATTTCTAAATGTGACCTGGTTAAAGGATTGAATCAACCTGTCAGGAGTGGCCTTGTTGGAGGACATAGAACATTCCACCTGAATGTCACCTTGTTTAGAGGATTAACACAATGACTATTAGGTCAACCATGTTAAAGGATTTTGACTAATACAATGGTTAGAAAGTAATCAACAGTTGTGATCTAATACATACAACTTAATTTACAAATCCAGATCCAATTTTAGCTCTAATGCTAACTTACTGAGTGGCCTCCATTCTCATTTCAATTTTCTGATCTGCTTGGAAATTTGTCAAGCAATCACTCATGCAATTATCTACTTCTCTGTTCAGCCTTCTCTACTAGGTCATGCCAATCAGTAAATTAACTATGCAATCCTCTTACATACACACAAGCACATTACATACATGAATAACCCCTTGAGGTTATCTTATACCTCTTCATCTAGGTGAGATAAATATTTTCCTCTTAATCAAGATCGTAGATCTTAGGTTAGGTCAGATCCAATTGATCATCCCATCATTTCATTACAATTTACTTCTCCCAAGTAGTCTTTAATTAAATATTGAATCCATGCATTAATTGCAGTTACCCATGCATTAAATAACATGGATCAATCTTTAATTAACTTTACATATCCCAATAAAATTAAGTATGTCAGCCAAAGATCTTAAATCTCATCATAATCAAAATACTAGTGCTTGGCCACCATTGTGTTCTCACTCGGCCAACAATGAAATTGCTCAAAAATTTCACTGGTGCTCGGTCGTCACTATAAATTTTTCTTGCCATACTGGTTCTCGGCATAAACCAACCAGTAAAATTGACATCAAAAGATAAACAACACATTTCTTTGCCAATGTGTGAACTGATCAAGTACCCTTGTTTTTTGCCTTAACTCAACCATTCTACTTGGTCTTCATGTTAAATCTTCTTCAGCAATCAATATATATGTACTGAAATAGATAGAAATAGTCTCACCAGTGAAGGTTTGACATCAATGAAAAAACAACCATTGTTTGCATTGTAACTTTCCAACAATCTCCCTCTTTGGCATTGATGGCAAACACTAAACATTTAAAACAATAATTTAACAAGCATAGTTACCATACAATCCAAAAAGTCACCTGTGTTCCTTGATACAAACAAATCTTCATTAATGTCACTTCTCTATGTTCATTCAGCTTATTTCTGAATACCCACTTAGTACCAATTACATTTTTTTCATTTGACCTAGGTACAAGTTTTCAAGTCTTGTTCTTTTCAATTTGTTCAATTTCTTCATTCAAGGCTTGTATCCAGTCTTAATTTTCTAAAGCATCTTACTATTTTAGGCTCAAAATCACATAATAGACATGTACCATCTCTGAACTTACTTCGTGTCATAACTGCAGACTCCTTTGATCCAATGATTTGATCAGGATTATGGTACCTCCTCACATACTTTTCAAGACTAGGTTCATGTTTTGCTTTAGATTCATTGTTCTCCTTCAATGTAGGTTGATTCTGTGACTTGACATCTTCATCAGATAGCTCGGCATTCACCTCCTGTTACTCGGCAACTCCACTTTGTGACTTAGCAGGTGGTAGTTGTTGCTCGACAACCTCACT
Source organism: Thuja plicata (assembly GCA_018584345.1). Taxonomy (NCBI): domain Eukaryota; kingdom Viridiplantae; phylum Streptophyta; class Pinopsida; order Cupressales; family Cupressaceae; genus Thuja; species Thuja plicata. The sequence continues at coordinate 2,954,921 of MU223876.1, read as the reverse complement.
CATAGGTTTAGGTAATTCATTAGAATCTTCCTCATCTAGATAGACAAATGACTTGTAACTTTCAGGTTCATGTGTACTTTCAGCTTCATTTCTTTCTGCATATTCATCAATTCTAACATTTGCACTTTCTACAACTTTGTTAGTATTAGAATTCAAACACTTGTATGCTTTGCTTTTAGTTGAATATCCAAGGAATATACCTTCCTCTCCTTTAGCATCAAGTTTTCCATTTCTGTTGTCCTTTAGTATAAAACATT
>MU223876.1:2924498-2954614 GCA_018584345.1 Thuja plicata | reverse complement strand
ACTTTGTTAGTATTAGAATTCAAACACTTGTATGCTTTGCTTTTAGTTGAATATCCAAGGAATATACCTTCCTCTCCTTTAGCATCAAGTTTTCCATTTCTGTTGTCCTTTAGTATAAAACATTTGCCTCCAAAAAATTTGAAATATCTTACACTAAGTGCATATCCATACCAAAGTTCATAAGGTATAGCATTAGTACCTTTCCTGACTTGTACTCTATTCAGGGTATAGACTACAGTACTTACATCTTCTTTCCAATATTTATGTGCAACATTTTTCTCCAGCATTAGTGTTCTTGCACAGTCCATGATAGATCATTTTCTGTGTTCATCAATACCATTTTGTCATGGTGTCCTGGGTGCAGACATCCATCTTTTTATGCCTCAGTCATTGCAGAAACTCTTAAACTCATTGGAAGTAAACTCACCTCCTCTGTCAGATCTCAAACATTTCAAAATTTCACCTGTCTCCTTTTCAACTTTTGCCATGTACCACTTAAATAACTGGAATGCATCATATTTTTCCTTATGAAACATCACAGTCATCATCCTAAAATAATCATCAACAAACAGAATGAAATATCTAGCTCCACAGTAACTTTTCTCTCCAATGGGACCACAGAGGTCAGTATGAACTAATTCTAGAATTTCCTCTAAAGTATGAGTCTTACTCTTGAAACTAGACTTAGTCATTTTTCCTAGCTGACATTGCTTATACATAGCATTTTTAGGTTTCTTTAACTTAGGCAACCCTCTAACCTTTTTCAGTTTACTTATGATTACCAAGTTATCAAAGTTTACATGACACAACCTTTTATGTCATAACCAAACATCATTGTATTGTGCAAAAAAGTATGTCTCTTCAGCTAAATCCAAATAGAAAAAGTTACCTTTTGTTTTCTCACCACTTCCAACAAGTTCTCCAGTAGCATCATAGATCTTTCCCTTCTTGTGATGGAACTCAATTCTGTAGCCAGAAGTATTCAGTTATGCAACACTCGGTAAATTATAGTTAAGATCATCAACCCAATAAACATTGTCACATCTGATCTTTTTAGTCAAATTAATTGTTCCTTTCCCTTTGATAAGACATAGTGCATCATTACCAAATTTAACATAACCACCTTTGCACTGATCTAAGGTCTCAAATTTATCTTTGTCACCCATCATATGATGGAAACAACCACTACCAATAATAGAATGGTCACCTTTACTCTTATAAGAAATTATTTTAGTTTTCTCATCATCATCAGAATCATCTTTCATGGCAACATACACAACTTCTATATCATTGTCATCATAATTGTCAGAATCATTGTCAAAAGCTTCTACAACTATATAGAAATATTTCTTACCTTTGTCTTTGTAATCCTTATACTTTCTGAAGTCTCAGTTATCCTTTCTGTCTTTGTATTTTTTGTCCATTCTTTCATATTTGTCATTCTTATCAGGACATCTAGTAGCAATATGACCAAATTTGTTACATGAAAAAAAAATGATAGGAAGTTTACCTCTGAATTTTCCTTTTCCTCTAGATAGTCTTTTTCCATAAGTGTTTCAAGTTTTTCAAAATCATCATCAGTAGTGTCATTTTCATTGTTCACACATTTCTTTCCTTTCATTGATTTGTTGAGGACTAGCTGGGATCTGAATGCAGAATATATAGCTTGTGGAGTGTAGTTATCAAAATTTGACATCTCAAATGCAGTAAGTCTACCTACAAGACCTTCTAAAGTTAGATTATTATTATGAGTACATCTCAATTCTTGAATTGCAGAGACTCTAATAACATATATAGGATGAAGAGTTCTTAGTACCTTGCTCATAAAGTTTTCTCATCAATTGTTCCATTTTCTCCTCTAATATCATTAACAAATTCTTCTATTCTACCACAGTACTGAACTATATTTTATGCTTCTTACATTTTCATTTCATCAAAATTACCTCTTAAGTTTTAAGATTTGGATCTCAGCACATTTGTGTCTCCTCCATAGATGGTTGTTAGGATATCCCACATCTGCTTTGCATTTGTGCAGTTCTTTATATCATCAAATTCAAATTAGCTCAAGGAAGATGCAATCTCCAACATTGCTTGGTCATGTTCTTTCTTTTCTCTTAACTGTGTAGTAGTGAGAGGTGTAGTAGGTTCTACATAAGCATTTTCAATAAGGCACTTAGGATCATCTCCAATATCAGCCAGATGCAGTTTCATCAAACTCTGTCATGCAGGGAAGTTATCTTTGTTTAGCTTTGGAACCTCCTTTTTATACATCTTGATCTTTTTGCTCCAAGTACCTTCAAACTGCTTTATAGAGAACCAAGCTCTGATACCAATTGTTAGAATGAATTTAGAATAACTGAGAGGAGAGGGGTGAATCAGTTATCCTCGGGTCTAGATGTACCAATTGAAACTTTGCAGCAATTTAAACAACTGAGATCTACTTGGCAGCAATAGCATATGTCAACAACTTAAATATGCAGTTTATTGTTCAGATGTAATTATCTTGCAAAAACTTAATAGTAAAACAAACCATAAACATTCACACAAGCTGACACAAGTATTTAATGTGGAAACCCAATTTGGGAAAAAACCACTAGTAACATGCTACCAAGTTTTCACTCTTCTGAAGTGAGCTCTGTTAGGAGCCAACCCTGTTAAAGGTTACAAAACACATTGCTAAATGTGACCTGGTTAAAGGATTTAATCACCTTGTCAGGAGTGGCCTTGTTAGAGGACGTAGAACATTCCACCTGATTGTCATCTTGTTTAGAGGATTTACACAATGACTATTAGGTCAACCTTGTTAAAGGATTTTGACTGATACAATGGTTAGAAAGTAATTAGCAATTGTGATCTGATACATACAACTTACTTTGCAAATCTAGATCCAATTTCAGCTCTAATGTTAACTTACTGAGTGGCCTCCATTCTCATTTCAATTTTCTGATCTGCTTGGAAATTTGTCAAGCAATCACTCATGCAATTCTCTGCTTCTCTATTCAGTCTTCTCTGCTAGGTCATGCCAATCAGTAAATTAACTATACAATCCTCTTGCATACACACAAGCACATTACATACATGAATAACCCCTTTAGGTTATCTTATACCTCTTCATCTAGGTCAGATAAATCTTTTTTTCTTAATCAAGATCATAGATCTTAGGTTAGGTCAGATCCAACAGATCATCCCATAATTACATTACCATTTACTTCTCCAAATTAGTCTTTAATTAAATCTTGAATCCATGCATTAATTACAGTTACCCGTGCATTAAATAATGTGGATCAATCTTTAATCAACTTTACATATCCTAATAAAATTAACTATGTCGGCCAGCGATCCTAAATCTCATCATTAATCAAAATACTGGTGCTCGGCCACCATTGTGTTCTCACTCGGCCAACACTGCACTTGCTCAACATTTCACTAGTGCTCGGTCATCACTAGAAATTTTTCTCAGCATAGTGGTGCTTGGCACAAACCAACCAATAAAACTGACATCAAAAGATAAACAACACATTGCTTTGCCAATGTGCCAACTAATCAAATACCCTTGTTTTTTGCCTTAACTCAACCATTCCACTTGGTCTTATTGTTAAATATTCTTCATCAATCAATAGATATGGTACTCAAATAGATAGCAATAGTTTCACCAGTTAATGTTTGACATCAATGAAAAACAACCATTTTTTGCATTGTAACTTTCCAACAGCAAGGTCACAGACCTGCCTTTAAATGCTAACCTTCAATCTTCTATCTCTAGCATTGATATCTACTACTACTCAACATCCGCCTAAACAAAGAACAGAGAACCAAAAAATATATACAAGAGTCCACCAAAAGAGGTCAGCGCTCAAATCCCCAAGAGAGACCTAGATTTAGGTCCACACATATCCCAATAAGAGACCCCACATTAATTACGCCATGGAAATTAAATATAGAATTCAGCTAGATCAGGATAAACAACTCAGAAAGAGCATCACCAAGAAACAACAATCACTTGGTAAGACAATACCCTAACAATAGGGATGACACGGTAAGAACATAACCGAGCCACAAAAAACCAACTCGGTGAAAGCATAACCGAGCAACAAAAACCAACACACACCGAGACCCATTGGTAAAGCAAGACCGAAAGATTACCTGAGCAGCAGGGTAACTAAGCACTTCACCAAGCAGCCTCCAAACAAGCTAAAGAACAAAGGAAAACATATTTTTTGGTTGAGTAGGATTTCCAAGGACCCAAGATGCTCCTGCATTAGACACCTGGGGTTAAAAGATAATTCCTCGAATCATGTATCAGGTCTAACTTGAAATGAATCAAACTTAGATTGAGAAATTCAAGATGAGTCCTCAATCAATTTGTTCTTCTATTTTATCAGATACTCTATGTATTCCTTTCCTCTTGTACTTCTGTCAACTCTATGTTTCAAAATCTTCTCAATTTCCTCTATCTTCTTCTGAGGATAATCACTTGGTATTGTCACCTCTTCATCAGGTTCATGATATTTATATAAGTCTAGAATGTTGAATATAGGTGATATATCAATGTCATTTGTTAATTCCACTTCATAAGCATTTCCACTATCAAATCTTCTCAGTATTTTGCAAGGACCAAATTTCTTCATCTTCAATTTTCCATATGTTCCAATAGGAAATCTGCCTTTCTTCAAATGAACCATTACTACAGCACCAACTTCAAAAGTATTATGTCTCTTTTATCTATCTGCACTATCTTTGTATTCCTGATTACTTTTCTCGAGTTTCTATTTTACATCTTCATGTAATGTCTTCATAAACTTGGTAAATTCCTCTGCTTCAGCACTTCTTTTCTCTTCTCCAACAATATCTCTCAAGTCTGATATACCTCTCAGTTGTGTGTCATGGACAATCTCAAAATGTGTCTTTCTAGTACTTCTATTTACTGAACAGTTGTATGAAAAATCTGATTGTGCCAACATCAAATCCCAATTACTTGGTGTGTCTCCAACTAAACATCTCAACAAGTTACCCAAACTTTGGTTTACAACCTCTATTTGTCCATCAGTCTGTGGATGAAATGTAGAACTATACTTCAACTCAGTGTCCAATTTCTTCTAGAGTGTTTTCCAAAAATAGCTAACAAACTTATTGTCTTGGTCAAAGATAATACTCTTCAGTTATCAATGCAATCTGACAATTTCCTTAAAGAAAAGATCTTCTATGTGTACTACATCTGCTATTTTTCTACATGGTATGAAATGTGTCATTTTAGAAAATCTATCCACAACAACAAATATGGAATCATTACCTTTGATGTCCTCGATAAGCCAAGAACAAAATCCATGTTGATATCACTCCAAGGTTTCTCAGGAACAATAATCAGTGTATACAAACTAGTATTCTGACTCACTCCTTTTTCAACTTGAAAAAATCCACATCTTTTCACAAATTTTTGAACATCCTTATACAACTGAGGCCAAAAATATCTTTCCTTAATAAAACTCAATGTTTTATCAATATAAAAATGTCCAGCCAAACCACTACTATGTTTTTCCTTTATCAAATTAGTTCTAATTGATCCCCTCGGTATGCACAACTGAATACCTTTGAAAAACATATCTTCCTAAATGAAATACTCTTCATAGTTACTTTATTGATTTGGAATAGGTGCTTTGCACACTCTCCACTTCTCAGAAAAATTAGGATCACTTTCATACAAATGATTCATGTCATCAAAACCAAGAACTTCAATTATCATTTCAGTCAACAAAGATCTTCTTCTACTCAATGCATTAACAACTTGGTTAGAAACTCCACTCTTATGCCTTATCACAAATGTGAAACTCTATAAATACTCTACCCATTTCATATCTCTCTGATTCAACTTATTCTGACTACCCAAATATTGCAAAGCCTTATGATCAGTGTAAAACACAAATTCATTTTTCATCAAATAATGTCTACATGTCTCCATGTCTTCATACTTAAACAATAGCATAGAATTCTTGATCATAGATAGAATATTTCCTCTTTGCATCATTCAAATTTTCACTAAAGAAAGCAATAGGTTTACCTTCTTGAGTCAACACAGCTCCAATTGCACTTCCACTTGCATCACATTCAACTTGAAATACCTTATTTAAATCAGGTAAGGTTAATATAGGTAATTCATAAACCTTTAGTTTCAAAGTCTCAAAACTCTTATGAGATCCATGTGTCCATTTGAATTCTCTTTTGTCTCTACTCATTGTCTTAGTCATAGCATTACAAATAAAATAGATAAAATTCTGATAAAGTTTCTGTAAAAACTTGTCAATCCATGAAATTATCTTACCTCACTAACATTCTCAGGTGTAGGCCAACTAAGTATAGCTTCAACCTTCTTAGGATCCATCTTCAAACCATCAACTAAAATCACAAAACCTAGATACACAAGCTCTTCTTTCATGAAGCAACACTTTTTCAAATTTATCAGCAACTTTTCCTCTTTCAATGTCTACAATACTTGTCTTATATGCATCAAATGTTCTTCTCTAGTCTTACTAAATATCAAAATATCATCCAAGTATACAATCACACATTTATTCAATAATTTCTTCAAAACTTCATTCATTAACCTCATGAATGTACTCGGTGCATTAGTTAAACCAAAAGGCATAACCAACCACTCATACAAACCTTCTTTTGTCTTGAAATCATTCTTCCATTCATCACCTTCTCTGATTCTAATACAATGATATCCACTTTTTGAATCAATTTTGGTAAAATATCTTGCTTCACTCAATCAATCCATTATATCATCCATTCTTGGTATAGGAAACCTATACTTCACTGTGATCTTGTTGATTGCTCTTGAATCAGTGCACATTTTCCATTCTCCATTCTTTTTAGGTGTCAATACAACTGGTACTGCACATGGACTCAAACTTTCCCTGATCAAACCCTTGTTCAAAAATTCATGAACTTGTCGGTTAAGCTCTTCATTCTTAGTCGGTGTTAACCAATGTGGTGCCTTGTTCGGTAAAATAGCTCCATGAATCAGATCCATACAATGACTAATATCTCTCATGGGTGGAAAACCATCAGTTACATTATCTAAAATGATCTCATTTTACTCAGTGAGTAACTTCTCAACTTCTTCAGGAATTTCATCTTTTGTATTCTTACTCAGTTTGTTAGGAATCAAAGCATAACAAATATCATCTCTTTTCAAATCCTTAACAAACTTTCTACCTTCCATCAAATAAAATTTCACAGATGTACAAATCTCACCAATAGATTCTTCAACCAAAGGTAAAAATATTTGTTTCTTACCATCAACCCAAATAGTATATCTATTCACTCTTCCATCATGTATAGCATGTCTATCCTATTGCCAAGATCTACCCAACAAAATATGACAACAATCCATTGACATAATATCACACAACACCTTATCATAATACTTTCCAACTTTTAGATTCACAAAACATTTTTCACTCACCATTAATGTATGCTCATCCTTGATCCATGAAATCTGATAGGGCTTCAGACGCTTCATTCTTTCCAATTGCAACTTTGTGATCATTGCCTCAGATGTGAGATTTTTTGAGATTCCACTATCAACAATTACCTTCCAAACTTTGTCTGCAACTCTACATCTAGTCTTGATCAAAATTTTCGTAAAAGGATCTTGCTTATCTTTATCACTCCATAGTATCCTTCTGATCATGAGATTTACTTCTTTCTCAGGTTCATGCAGTGACTCTTCTTGCACCAAAGCATTTCTATTGCTACCAACTTTCTTTCTTGCATTTGTACACTCAAAGGATTTATGTCCTTCCTCACCACAATTGTAACAAGTTACTTGGAACCCTCTTCTTCTATAACCACCTCGGGAGTAATTTCCTCTTCCCCGGTATGAACTTCCACCTTTCCATTCAGTCTTTCCTTTATCTTGAGATGTGTCTAAATTTGACTTGTCTAGTTCAGATCTACTGTTTTCACCATGAGATCTACCTCTTCCTCTTTGTCTTTGCTCATATCTCTTGTTCAATTTCTCCTTATCTTTTAGGGGAAAATGATATGCATCTTCAATTCTCTCCATCTTGACCAAGTTGATCTCATTTTGCATCGAACTCCTTAATCCATTCAGATATATTTCTATTTTTTCTACCTCATCTTCCACATGTCTAGATTTGATGTCTAATCTGTAGAATTCTTCAATATAGTCTTTTACCGAGCTATCTTTCTACTTCAAAATTTGCATTCACTGAATTAGGTTAATCTGGTAGACACAAGGTAGAAACTTACCTTTCAATTTGTTTACCATCTTATCCCATACCTTGATTTTTTCTTTACCTTTCTTCTTTCAATCCAATTGCATATGTTCCCACCATAGGGATGCATGACCTTTCAACTTTGTGCTTGCAATATTCACTTTCTTTTCCTCTGATACATTCTCATACTAAAAGTAATTTTCCATCCTAGTTATCCAATCTATCAATTCATCAAAATCAAATTTTCCACTATAATCAGGAGGATTAAACTGAGGTGTGGATTTCAAACTTGTTAAAGCTCACATGAATCTCCCTTCTTACTGATCCATAACAAGTGTGGTTGAAGCTTCACCTTGCACTTCTTCCAATTCATCATCACTAACAAAATTTGATATGTCTTCCTCTGTGTTGGGTTGTCTCAACAACTTCAAATCTAGCAGCCATCTATCTTAGCATATTAGCTAGACCTGGATCTGCATTTCCTCTTCCACAAACCATCTTGAATCCATCTGCAATTTTAGGTTACATCACAATCTTCTACCCCACAACAATATCACCAAATATAATTAGGGTTTACAAGAAGGAACCTAGATCTCACCTTCACTCTAATACCACCTGATGCAAGGATGGTAGATAGTGGGGCCTAGGGTGCTCCAAACTACCCAACCAACTTGCAGATACACAATGCGGAAGCAACAACAAAAGGAGAGAAGAAACAATAAAAAAAATTCATTAATTGATCAAACTCATTACATTTCAGGCTTTAAGGCCTTCCTAGTTATGTCCATATACATTCAAATGAATCACAGAATGATCCTTATACATGCGAGGTCACACACCTTCCTTTAAATGCTAACCTTTAATCTTCTATCTCTATCATTGATATCTACTACTACCCAACATCTGCCTAAACAAAAAACAAAGAACCAAAATATATTTACAAGCACCAAAGAGGTCAGTGCTCAAATCCCCAAGAGAGACCCAGATTTAGGTCCATACAGATCCCAATGAGAGACCCCACATTAATTTTACCACAAAAGTTAAATGTAGAAGTTGGCCAAATCAGGATAAACAACTCGAGAAGAGCATCACCAAGAAACATTAATCACTTGGTAAGATGATACCCAGCAACAGGGATGACTCGATAAGAACATAACCGAGCCATAGAAAACCAACTCAGTGAAAGCATAATCGAGCAATAGAAACCATCACACACTGAGACCCATCGGTAAAGCAAGATAGAAAGAGTACCTAATCAACAGGGTAACTGAGCACTTCACTGAGTAGCCTCCAAAAAAGATAAAGAAAAAAAATCAAACATATTTTTTGGTTGAGCAAGATTGCCAACGACCCAAGATGCTCCTGCATCACATACACAATTTGGAAAGGGGTCAATCCAGTGCTTCTATTAACTGAATCATTGTATGAAAATTATTCTTGAGCCAATATAGTATCCCATGTAGTACCATGTTCTTGTGTGATACATCTTAGAAAATTCCCATGTTACCTATTGATTACTTCAGTTTGACCATCTGATTGGGGATGGTAAGTAGATGAAAGTGACAAAGTTGTACCAAGTTTCTTCCAAAGTGTTCTCCAAAAATTTCCTAAACATTTTGGATCTCTATCTAAGATAATAGATAAGGGAAAACCATGGATTCTAACAACTTCTTTGAAAAAAAAGCCTCCAATATGAGAAGCATCATGAATGGTCTTGCAAGGAATAAAGTGTGCCATTTTTTAAAATCTATCCACAACCATATATACACTATCATAACCAGTCTTGGTTTTTGGTAGTCCTTAAACAAAATCCAAGATAACAAAATCCCAAGGTTTAGTAGGGATGGAGAGATGTGTATACAACTCTACATTTGAGGTATGTCCTTTGGCCTTTTGAAAAATCAAGCAACTCCCCACAAATTTCCTTATATCTGACTACATCTTGGGCCATAAATAGAAACTCTTATCTAGATCAAGAGTCTTGTCTATTCCAAAGTGTCTTGACAATCTCCCAAAATGTTTTTCTTTAATAGTATTCTCCCTCATTGAACATCAGGGAAGAAAATTTTACTACCTTTAAAAATAAATCCTTCATGAATGGTAAATTATGATAATTCAACATGATACCTATCCCCTAACCCCATACAAACTTGATAGGCTTCCTTAAAATCTTCATCCACTAAGTATATATCCTCCAAAGAAGAGACGCCCACACTTTCCAACTAAATTTCTTGAACAATCAAACTTCTCCTACTGAGAGCATCAGCAACCTTATTAACTACCCCTTTCTTGTGCCTGATAGTGAAGTTGAAATCTTGGAGATATTCCATCCATGTCAAGTGCCTATGGTTCAATTTCTCCTGTCTATTCAGAAAACTCAAGGCATGATTGTCATATAAACAACAAACTCATGTGGTAATAAGTAATGTCTCCATTTTCTTAGAGATTGAACCATAACATACATCTCAAAATCATAAGTAGAATACTTTTTCTTTGCATCATTGATTTTCTCACTAAATAATGCCACATGTTTACCCTCTTGGCTCAAGACACCAACAATGGCTCTTTTGCTTGCATCACATTCTATTGTAAAAACCTTATGAAAATTAGGAAGGACAGGTATAGTTTGTTGTGCAACCCTTGTTTTCAAATACTCAAAGAATTTATGTCTGTCATTATTTCAAACAAAGTGACATTTTCTACCTCCCTTTATGGTATCAATCATTGGTGCACTAATCCCACTAAAATTCTTAATGAACTTCCTATAGAAACTAGCAAGTCCATAAAAAATCTTTACTTCACTTGCAGATTTAGCGGTTGTCCAATTCAAAATGGCTTCTACATTGGAGGGATCCATCTTTAAGTTACATTTTGAGATGACAAACCAAGAAACACAATCTCTTCTTGCAGGTTCACACACTTCTCCAAGTTGATCCTCAACTATTCTTCATGCAAAATTTTCAACACCATAGCCAAATGCATTAGATGTTGATTTTCAGTCTTACTAAAAATCAATATATCATCTAGATATACAAAAACATAATGACTAATGAAAGATTTGAGAACATCATTCATGAGCCTCATGAATGTACTTGGGGGATTGGAAATACCAAAAGGCATAAAAATCCATTAAAATAAACCTTCATTGGTCTTAATAGTTGTTTTCCACTCATCTCCCTCTCTGATTCGGATCTAGTGGTAGCCACTTTTTAAATAAATCTTAGACTAACACCTTTCCCCTCCCAAACAGTCCATTAAGTCTTCCATTCTTGGAATTGGGAACCTATAACTGATGATGATCCTATTGATGGCTTTATAATCCATACACAGTCTCCATCTACCTTCTTTCTTGTGTGCTAGGACTACTAGAAAAGCACAAGGACTAATACTCTTCCTAATGAAGCCCTTCTCCAACAATCCTTGAATCTATCTTGCTACTTCTACATTTTGTTCAGGGGTTAATTTGTAGGCAGCCTTATTAGGTAGCTCTGCACCATGGATGAGGTCAATACAATGGCTAATCTCCCTTTTTGGTTGTAAAGACTTTCTACTACTATCTGCAACTATCCCCTTATATTTATCCAACAACTCTTGTACTTCCCTAAGACCAACACTTCTCCTTGGTTCCTCACCCTTTGGTTTCTTTAGGGAATCTTCTTTAGGCTTTAAAATGATGGAAAAACAAGGTTTATTTTCCTCCTTAAGAAATTTCATTAACTCCTTTTCACCCACCAACATTACACTATTAGTCAAAGTCCTATCCTTATTATCATCTAGTAAAGGTGTCATTGTAAAAATTATACCATTCTTGACTAGAGTGTATACATTTATCTTTCCATCATGTTGATCACTAGTGTCATAATGTCAAGGTTTCCCTAATAGGAGATGGCAAGCATCCATGGTTAGAACTTCACAAAAAAACCTTGTCCTTATACTCCCCAATCTGAAAATCTACCCAACATTGTTCATCAACTAAGGTCTGGTGATCTTTACTCAACCAAGATACCTTATATGGGTTTGGATGTGGTATTCTTTTCAATCCAAGATTTTCTATCATTTCTATAGAAACCAAATTTTCAGTGGAACCAGAATCAACAAAGACTTTACACACCTTTCCATTTACCTTACAAATAGTCTTGAAGAGAGATTTTCTTTGTGGTGGATCCTTATTTATTGGCATCTTCAAGAGGTTTCTTCCATGTTTAGGATCAATTCAAAGATCATTAGAGTCTATTTTGTTGTCATTTTGCAAAAATTTGCAACATTGACAAAACTTGCAAAAATTGTCAAAATTATGCTCGAGCAACTTTTCAAATGTTGCTCAAGAAGTTGCATTTGGTTTCCCAATGGTCACAACTTTTCCAAGGATGGTTTGACCATTGGGATGAAGGTATTTGAAGATGTAGAAACCTTTTTCAAAGTTTAGACAGAAAATTGTATGAAGCATGATGATTTTGAAAAGAATAAATAGTTTTTCCTGAGCAATTTGACTGTGTACAGACTCATTGATCAAATCGAGTGACACAATTTTGTAATGTTGTGAATCTAATTTCATTTTAATTTGGTTTTTTTTCAATTTGGATTTGATTGGTAGAAGTTAGAAGGATTTTTGTAAATAAATTCTAGAGACCCTCTTAATTTGGGTTTGTGCATAAGATGGGGCCCTAACCTAGAATTTCACAAGTGGATCAGCATGACCATAGTCAATACCTTCTTCTTGTGCATACCCTTTGCATACTAATCTTGCCTTATTTTGTGTAACATCTCCATTATCATTCATTTTGTTTCTGAATATCCATTTGGTGTCAATTACATTCTTATCACTCAATCTTAGTACCTATGTCCATGTTTTTTTCTTCTGTGTCTGCTCAATTTCTTCATTCATTGCCTTAATCTATTCATCCTTTGCAAGTGGATCCCTAATATTTTTAGGTTCAAATTCACAAACCAAACATGTGTTATAATTCAACTTACTCTGTGTCATCATGCCAGCTCTATTGTCTCCAATAATCCAATTTTGTGGATGATGTCTTCTTACATATTTTTCATGTATCAGTTCAGTCCTTTGTTCTTCATTGTGTTCTCCAGTTAGTGTATGATTATGATATCCAGTTGCAACATCTTCCTTATTCTCGTTTGGTGCATCATGATGCTCAGTAAAATTGCCCTCTTGCTCAATAATTTTAGGTATTTGCTTTGGAAAAGTGTTTGGATCTTTAATGTAAACAAATCTACTATAGTCTTCTGGTTCTCTTTTACTTTCAACGTCATTCTTCTCATCAAATTCATCAACTCTTACATTGGCACTTTCAATAATCTTGTTAGAAGACTTGTTCAAATATTTATAAGCTTTGCTCTTAGTATAATATCCTAAAAATATTCCTTCATCGCCTTTTGAATCAAATTTCCCATTTCTATCATCTTTCAAAATATAGCCTTGACTTCCAAATATTCTAAAATAACTCACATTAGGTGTGTAACCATACCATAACTCATAAGGTGTCTTGTTTGAATCTTTCTTTAGTTGTACTTAGTTCAATGTGTATATAGAAATACTAACTACTTCCCTCTAGTATACTTTTATAACACTCTTTTCAATCATCAATATTCTAGCACAATCCATAATGGATATATTTCTCCTTTCAGCAATCGCATTCTATTGTGGTGTCCTTAGTTCAGAAATGTGTCTCTTAATTCCATGCTCATTACAAAAGTTAGTGAAATCATCAAAAATAAATTCTCCTCCTTTGTCTAATCTTAAACATTTTAGTTCTTTACCACTTTATTTTTCCACTTTAGCTTTGTACCATTTGAACATCTTAAATGCTTCAAATTTTTCTTTTAAGAACATGACAGTCATCAATCTAGAATAGTCGTCAAAAAATAAAATAAAGTTAATGTCACCATAATAACTTTGTGCTCTCATATGTCCAAAGGAGTCGGTATGAACCAATTCCAAAATAGCATTAGATGAAAAAAAAATTCTCTTAAAATTAGATTTTGACATTTTTCCCATTTGACAATTTTTGCACATGACATGGTCAGGTTTAGATATGCTCGATAAGCCTCTTACTTTCCTTTTCTTATTGATCTTAACCATGTTGTAAAAATTCACATGACATAACCTCTTATTCCACAACCACACATCTTCATTTCTAGCCATCAAACAATAAATTTCAGCAGTGTCAAGATAGAATAGATTACCTTTTATTGTTCTCCAGTGTCGATCAAATTTCTTGTTTCATCATAAATTTTATCTTTTCTGTTCTCAAATGTAACTTGGTGACTTGTGTTATTTAACTGTCAAACACTCAATAGATTATAATTAAGTCCTTTCACCCAATATGTTTTCATACATTTTATCTTATTGTTCGGAAATATAGTGCATTTTTTTTCATTGGACAAGGTGTATCATTTCCCATTCTAACAGATCCACCATTATAATGCTCAAGAAATTAAAATTTTCCTTTATCTCCAGTCATATGATGAGCATAGCCACTATTAATAACCCAAGTATCACTCTTGCTAACTTTAGAAATAATTTTTGTTTCAACATACCTTTCATCTTCTTTTGAATCTTCTTTCAAATCTAAAAACACTATCTCAATATCTTCATCAGTGTCGGTGTCAGCATCTTTATCTTTATCTTCAACAACATAGCATGACTTCTTGCCTTTTTTGTTTGTAATCTCTGTTACTCCTTCTGTCATACTGTCAGTTGGTTCTTTATTCTTGATCATCCTTTTTGTCATACTTCCTCTCATTAGATCTTTCATTGTTTCTTTCATTATTTTTCCTGTTAGGGCATCTAGCAGCAAAGTGTCCAATTTATTTACAATTAAAGCATACCAAAGGTAGTTTACCATTATATCTTCCTTTACCTTTATGCAATCTTCTGGCCATTAATGCTTCAAGTTCATCAAGGTCTCTCTCATCACCGTCACTGTCACTATCATTTCTTATCATGTCTTTGTTACCATATTTACTAATTTTTAGAGATGACATAAATGTAGACTCAACAATAGGAACAATACTGTTGTCAAAATTGTTCAGCTCAAATGAAATCACTTTGCTGACTAGACTATCAATTGTAGTATTATTTCCAGTTTTTTCTCTCATTTCATGTATTGCGGAGACTCTAATAGAATAAATAGGCAATAAAGTTTTGAGAATCTAACCTACAATAGTGTCTTCATCAATAACTCCACCTTCTCTATGAATAGAATTCACAACCTCCTTGATTCAGTTACTGTACTATGATATGTTTTATCCTTCTTTCATTCTCATGTCATCAAACTTTCCTCTAAGACTTTCAGCTTTAGCTCTTTGCACATTTGCATCTCCTCCGTGAACTAGTGTAAGTGTGTCCCACATCTGCTTGGCTGATGTACATGTCTTTATATCTTCAAATTCAACATCACATAGTGAATAAGAAAGTTCTATCATCATAGTATTGTGTTCATGTCTTTCTCTCCGCTAATCAATAGTCAAAGGTCCAATAGGTAAGGTGAACTTAGTATCCAGGTATTGGGTTTATATCATTTCCAATCCCTAACAAATATAGTCTAATTCTACTCTTCCATGTTGAGAAGTTGTCCTTGTTTAGCTTAGGCACATCTTTCTTATACATCTTGTGATCTTTAACTTAAGTCCTTTAAAAATTTCCTTCTAAGCATTGTATGCTCTAATACCAATTTCTAGATAACTAAGAGGGGGGTGAATTAGTCAGTTCAAGTTATCCTATAGTCCCAAATACTCCTAGATGTATATAAATACAATTTCAAACATATAAATCAACTCGATGAAATATAAATTGTGATATCAAACTCATCTACCGAGTAGCAGTAAAACAAATATTGTGATTATTGAGAAATGTAGATAAAGTAATGTGTAAAGAAAAATAACAATCCAACACATCCATACACATTAACATAGATTTTTAGCGTGGAAACCCTCCTAAGGGAAAAGCCGCGTGATACCGATAACCCAAAATAATTAACTCTTCTAAAGTGAGCTTGGTGAAGAGCCAACCCTGTTAAAGGTTACAATGCACACTGTAGGTGTGACCTAGTTAGAGGATTTATCATTGACAGTTCTCCCTTGACCAATCATTCACTGTGGGGTCAACAAGAAAAAAATAAACATTCATTGAATGTCATAAAAAGAAAAGGATTGTTAAGTCCCACTCGGTGAAAAGATTTATCTGTAACAATGATTAAACTGATATAGTAATGATCTAATTCAAATACAACTTTGATTACATATTTTCATATCTATGCTAAGCACATAAAATACCTCTGATCAATATTTACTTCAGTCCCTCTGATTCTTCATACTTTGTTCTGATCGGTAAATGCTATTTCTCTGTCGCTCGGTGATATCTCTAGAAATGCTCAATTCTGTCTTAAACTAGTTTGATCAGTCATGCATGAAGATAATCTCTTCAGCAATATGCATGTGTGCACGCTATTCATAATGAATATCTTGTCTCTTTAAATAGACATAATGTGTCATTTAATCTCCATCCTTAGATTTTTCCACTTAATTTCCATTGTTGATTTTGTCGCTTAAACCTTCCTTGATAGTTGTGTCAAAAACACGTTTCAATCTCCAAATTCCAATCATATTGAATTTGCATAGTCATTTGATCAACATAAAAAATGTTATCAATTACCTTGAAATCATAAAAAAATTTCCCAACTCATCATCTTAGTCTGCCTTAAGTTTATTTACTCGGTCAATACCATGATGCGTCAGTGATACCTAGATCGGTTAACACTATGCTCAGTATACAGTATTTTTTCTTGATTTCCATTATTCTTACTTAGTGTTGGAGTTATATGATGTGCCCAATGACTGAGAGGGGGGTGAATCAGGAATCAATAAAACTTAATCCTTTTAGTCCACAATTAGATTAGCTTATTTGTTTGCATGCATATAACTTGAAAGTAAAGAATCAGATACAACACATAACACAATATTTGGTTACCCAGAAACCTTCCAAAAGAAAGAAAAATTGGGGTGGGGATGATACCCAAAAAATTTAGTATTGCGGTATAAATTTAACTTGTTAGAGATTACAATGACCACTTCTAATGGTCTGCCCTGTTAGGAGCATAGAAAGGACTGTTAGGTCCACCTTGTTAAAGGATTGTGTACAATACAATGAGTAATGCAACTCTGTTAAGATATTTAGAGAAAGGACTATTAGGTCCACCTTGTTAAAGGATTTTTCTGATCCACCTGTGAGAATGAACCAGTTGATGATCTGCTCTGTGCAACTATGATTGTTGAATAAGATCCTTTGAAATATAACTTATCACTTGAATGTGATAGATAAGTCTCTATTATCCTGAGCACTTCTTCACTTGATTCAAACTTCCATTTGCATAATCATATCATCTTCTGATTATACATTCATACTATATATATTCTCCATTCTAATTGGATAAACAAACTATCTTACATATAAATCTTTATCCAACAAATAACTTTGTAATTCGGCTTGCAATAAACAAATATATATTCAACCATCTATGCAAAGTCAGCTTCAAACTGGCACTCGGGTCCAAAAGACTACTCAGGTGATAAAATGTCACTCAGGCAATACTAAACACTTGGGCGACATTGTATACTTGGGTAACAATGTGTACTCGGGTAACATTGAATGAACAATTCTTTTGACACTAATTGGCAACATGTCCTACCATAAGGTCTACAATCTCCCCCTTTGGCATTAGTGACAAAAAAACTTATCATTAAACTCTGTATCTAATATGTCAAAACTCCCCCTTACATATTTCTTGGGTTTTGACACTTTCTCTGCTTCTTGGCTCTAACTGTTTTGTATTTTTCAAAAATTGTATTGTAACATATATCTTCTACACTATTCTCTGTACGTGTGATATTTACAATGACATCTCCCTCTTATACAATGATATTCCCCCCTTGTTTTTTACAAGAATGCCAAAAAGGAATTTCATCTACAGGGTTATCCTGAAGTAGGATAGAAAATCACTATGTACCTTCAAAATTTTAGATAGAGTGTTGTCCCAATTACCCTGTAGCACCTTCAAGATGTGCAATTCAACTTGTAGTTCTGCAGATAGCTCTATCATCAACTTGGAAACTGAGAAGTTGTTTTCATGGATGAGAGTTTTACTATGTGCTATATGTTTTTGCATTCCATCCATATGTGGTAGAAGTTGGCTCTAGATGGTTGTAAGAGATTCTCTAATTCTTGCTTCTTCTCTCAACACTTCAGCCTATAAATCAGTAAGATATTTTACTTTCTTGAAGTGAGAAGAACTAGTGCTCGGGTAAAGTGCTAACTGCCTTACACTTTCCTTCATGTCAGCATCTATCTTTACTATCTTATTCTTGATTGCCATGGTAAAGTTGGAGGAGTCGCTCAACTTTACAAATAATTCTACCACATTTTTCACAGTGGTTTCTAGAGTGCTGATAATCGGTGTAAGCTACACTTGGTCAATTGCAATCTTCTTTGCAATGCTCTCTAGAACCTTGTTCTTGAATTTATTCTCTACCTTCTCAATTAAATTCTCTTGACCATTCATGTGTGTGTTGAACTTGTGGACAATGTCAACAAGCTGGTCCATTAAGTAGTCACTTTCATTGACTTCAATCTGCAAAGCATCTACAAATATGTCTTTTACATCTTCAAGTACTTTGTTCCTTTGTCTTTCCTTTCTGATTTTTTGTTGTGAGGCCCTATTCTTCCATAGTTCTCCCAAGATATCCATTTGTTCTATAGATAGGTTGGATATATCCCAATTAGGAATCACAATCTCTTTATCCAAATCTATCTCATCAATTATTGCTGCATCTAATTTAGGAATTGGTGAAGGAACAATTTCCTTACCTTTATCTTCCTTATCCTTAGTATCAATATTCAATCCAATTAGGTCATTGACCTTTGTATTACCAATTGTTGGATCAATATTAACTGATGAATCAAAAGTAGAAATGTCTACCTTACCTTTCATTGACTTGGGTGTGCATGTCTCAGTAGTAAGAGGAGCTTGTTGCTCGGGTTTTGTCTATTCTAATGTAGATTCTGCAACTTTGTCTTTGCTTGGAGTCACTATACTATGTATGGGATATTGGGGTAGTGATTCCATTACCTCAACTACAATCTTCTCTATGTTGGACTCTTCAATAGTTTGTGCCTCGGGTAGAGGGTCATCATTTCCTTGTGCCAGAGGGTCTGTACTTGGTACTTCTTCCTTCACATTGCTTTCTACAATCCCAAATATTGATTTCCACACTAATGTGGCACGCTGAGTTACTTCTTCTATATTTTTGTTCAATATTTGAAATGCCCTGAATCTGGAGGTGTGATTATTCTCATATTTTCTTAAGGCCTATTTCGCTTCTTTACTTTTCATTACAGGCATGACCTACTTAAATGTCTCTTCCCTTATATCCCTTTCAATTTGTACTGCATTCTTCCAAGGAATAGAGACTGCCTTAAATAAGTCTTTTGTCATATAACTCTTCAACTCGAAAGGGTCATATTTCAACTTTTCCATCTTCTCCACTATTGCTTTCTCAATTTTCTTCTTCTCTTCTTCTGTCCTAGAAGCATACTTCAGAGATTTCAAAGAACTCATGGCTCTTCCTTATTTAAGGTCTTTGATCTTTTGATCAAGTGTGGGTGTGAGTTTTGTGAATACCATAGTATCTTCTTCATCTTCATCCTCTTCATCACTTAATATAAGCTTTCTCCTAGATATTCTCAGGGTGAGAACAGGAGTAGTGCCTTTTTCTATATTTTTTTAGGTGTTGTCTTCCTCTTCTTCTATGGAGGATTAACTTTAGTTTCTTCCTTTTCAGATTAAATTTCCTCAATCTCCTCTATTTTAACTGTTTCCTCTTTTCTCTTCGATATTGAAGGAGATTCGGAGGTCTTTCCATACATCTTCTTGAATGTATCAAGTATCTTTCTTCCTCTCTTCAATATCTTTGGAATCTCAATTTCCAAAGATATTCTTCTCTTAGCTTCCTCCTAGGTTCCAAAGTAGGGTGCCTTTGGATTGACAGGTTCATTCACAAGAGCCTCTATAATATCTTTAGTGTCCTCATTATTAGCTTCATATAGAAAGGGTTGTACCCATGCATCCCTAGGATTTACTGCTTGTATATACACTTTGTCACAATCAACTAGATAATAGATTTCTTCTTTTTACTTCTCAACTAGTTGTTTGGGAATCCTATATCTACTCTGTATTTTCTATTTGAAACTTTCAAAGTATCCATCGATGATACTACCAAAATTATCTCCCATCTCAGCTATGAAATCATTAATTTGATGAATGATTGATCTACCCTTTTTCCATACTAATGTTCTTTGGAGGGAAAGAACTTCTCAACATAAAATAGTATGAAGAATAGAAGAGAACCAAACTTACATGAATTGGTTTTTGATACTGAGATTCTCTCCATGTTCTTTCTCAACTGAGTGAGTTGCAATTCTGCTAGGTCAAATACTAGATTTTTCTTGACAACTTTGTAGGTTAGGTCAATAGCTTTGCATGCAACATTGTTGGGTCTGATTGAGCTGTAAATCTTGTATGCTATCACATGAATGCCAAATTTCATCTCCATGTATGTTACTACATTGAGTCTCATGTCTCTATCATCCCACTCGGCAAGAGTTAACTCTACTAGTTCATCCTTGTTTAGGGTTTTGGTAGCTTTTGGCTTGTATAGCATAGGGAACTTGATAACATGGTGAATTATCTGCTTGGTGATCTTCATAGGATGATCCAGCCATAGTTGCATGTCGTGAACACAAATAAGAACATATATCATCTAATTTTTTTGGAAGTCCCTTGGCATATGCATGATATGTGTTAAACCCTTGGTTTTGAGGTGTTTATGCTCGGGCTTCAGTTTTCTATCTGTGCATAATTTATCATATGTTTGATTCATCTCACTAGTTGCAAGCTCCTATATTTTGTAGTGATAGAAGTTGCGAATGTCATTGACTAGTAACACTCTTAGAGGCATTAGGGAATGAGCTCCCATTGGGTCTATTTCCTCTACAACTATCGGATGAAGCTTGAATAGGGGAGGATCATAGATTGTATTCCTTACTAGCATCTTCGAACCTTTATTGACCTTGATGCTGGAAGTGGATTCCATATTCCTCGAATGAAATAATCAAACTCCACTTTCAATCATGAATTCATACAGAATTGCTAAAGCTCTGAATTGACTAGTAAATTGAAAGCTTTGTAAACAATACTCTTCACAATCCTTCATATATAACAGTTTTTCAACCATTAGAGTATTTCATTAAATGCTCTATACATAGTAGCTGGCATAACTCAGGTGTTTCTCCAAGATTCACTTGGAAGCTCGGGTGAAACTAATTCCCCAGTTATCAACACTGCCCGACTCAGCTCAGGTGAGCTAGAGTGACTCGAGTGTAATCAACATTCTGACTCAGGTTGAACTATAATATGTCCTCATGCATCAATATGTAGACAGGGACTGTGTTTCTTATCTATAACTAATGTAGGATGGCTTTTTATTGCACAGTTCCAGTCATCTCCTTTCTTTCTCATTCTCCAATGATGGATCCACCAATCTTACTATTTAGGGTATCATTAGATCCTTCATTTCTTTGATCTGAATTGTCTAAGGATTTCCTTACCCATTGCTTGCTCATCTAAGCTCTCATTTCTAAGACTTTGGTTTTACCATTCTCAAAAACCAGTATCAACCTTTTCTCTATGTTGGGATTAATGAGAAGTAGTACTGAGAGGGAAGGGGTGAATCAGTACCTCTAAAACTTTTAATTCTTTTCACCTTTCATCATTAGTAAACAATCTTTATTGTATTACCGACCATTACTAATATTCTTCTTATGCAAGTAGTATTAATTCATAATATTTAATTGTTTTCAACATTCATAGAAACATTCATGAAAGTAATAAACACATAACACAAGATATGATATCACAGAAAACTCCTGTTAGGAAGTAAAAACTGCGGTGGGGATGGCACCCACAAAACTTCACTATCTGCAGAATGGAAGGGAGACGGTAAAGGATTACAATTGATCACTTCTAATGATTACCTTGTTAGGAGTATTAAAGTGGAGACCAGTTAAGAGCTACTCTATTTAGAGCTTTAGTAACACTGATTTAAGTGTGCACTCGGTTAAGAGAATTACAATAGGACTGATAGGTCCACCTTTCTTGAAAGGATTTCTTAAGTGTACTACACTTGTTAGAATGAGTACATATGTTTGACTTGACTGTATGAAATCTACAATTGCTGATCACAAATCCATTAAATCTCTCATAATAATAATGTCACCTATAGTGATTGATTAATACCTTACTCTACTCGTCGGTAGCCTGTATTCTATTCTTGAAACTGATTTGATCCTTTTATATCCTTCTCCATGAATTCTCTCATCTGATCCTTAGATGCTCTCAGTGGCTACAATAATCATCAAACAACAAGATGTTCATAATATATTGAGCATCTATTTATAGAAGTATTTGACCTATTCTCGAATCACGCATTTCACAATTAACTATAGATCCAAGGTTTACAACTTGACCTTGATCTTTAGTTTGCATGTTTTAAATCAGTAAAACTAATTAAAACAATAATAATTACATTGATTCCTCCACACATAATGGTTTTAAAACAAATCAAGAAGCTATATATACAACTTCAGTGTTTTATCTGACGTGGAAAGTCAGATCCACTTTTTGTGGGATGTAACTGACTGTCGGTTCTTGGTCGTCGGGTTGAATTGAAAGTTTGTCAGTGTTCCTTTGTTGAACTAATCATCAAGTTCCCTTCATCTATCAGGTTCCTCTCTTTGTTGTTTTGTCATGTTGCACTTTTGTTACTCGTCGAGTTCCTATATCCTTTTTGTCATCGGGTAACACTGAATAGTGTTTTTCAGATGCTTTGAACTTGGCAATATCAGGTAACCTTAGCGTCGGGTAGTGTTGTGCCCTATCTGTCGGTGTAGTGTAAACCAATGGTGTAGATCATGTTTTTCCTTGTATATACTAATGGAAAAATATAATGCCTTCAATCTCCCCCTTTGACATTAGTATTAAAAACTGATATGTGCATAATACTAAAGTATTTAGTATGTACACCATGTCTAGATCCTTGTCATTATATGACTCCCACTAACTATATGCATCAGAATAGTATAAGTATATGTACATGTATACTTGCCTCTATACTATACTATCACTTCCCCCTTTATTTGATACTCATGAAAAAAATGTACAACTTCTAAGATGCAAAAAATGTGACAAAAATGTGTAACTTACAATGTGTCAAGAATATGTGAATGGGTGTTCTTGATGTCTTCAAGCAATTTCTCCCATTTTTCTTTTAGTAGTTGTAGTGCCATGTGCTCTAGCTCTAGCCTTGCATACATATCATAATTTTGTCTAGGAAAGACGTTTCTGGGGTGGCAATTAGTTGTTTTGCCTCTGCCATATTTTTTTGCAGTAGTGAGAGTGTCAGTAAGAGTTGTACATGAAGCTCATTTATTGATGACATGTAACTGATTGAGTGTTTGATAATGTTATGTTGAAGATAATGAAAGACATTAAATTATTTAATGGTTTGTATTTTCATTGATATCAACTTGACATCATATGTACGGTCATGTATATAATTCCAAAGACTTCAGAGAATCAATAGAACAAAGGTTATGCTTTCAGCAATGCATAAATGTCAAGTATTCACCAAGTGACAGAAAACACCGATGGAGTGCACACCATCGGTAAAGGCAAACAAGAAAAGTCATAGTGATGCCCGACAAGATGAAAAAAAATTTGCCCGATGAGTAAAATCCAATGATGCCTGACGGACGGAGATCCCAAAGCTAACTGGAGTCACACTGACGGAACTGGCAGTTGTCACTGACAACTAGCTACAGAGTTGACTGATAGAATAGAGAGTTCAGAAAATGACAAAATATCTAGCTGGCAAGAGCTAAAGATAGACTAAACTAGTCAATTTATTTGTTTTATTTCACCAGAGTTAAGTAATTGATTTAAAGAAGATTTGTACAGTTGGCAAGAAGATAACTCCGAGATAAATTAGGAGTTATGCTTTAAATCAAATTGGCTGGATTGTTTTTCACACCAAGAATCAAGAATAAGGAATCAAGAGTTAAGAAACGGTGAATATCATGTCTATATAAGAGACAACTTTAATTCATTTCCGTGTGCATGGGGAAGGGGAGTGAATAGAAAGAGGATGCTAAAGAGAAACTGATGAAGAAGAACTTCATATAGTCCTAATCAATCAAGCTAAAGAAGAGCTAAATAATTCTGTAGACACCAACGAATAGTGAAGCACAAAATCACAAAGCAAAAAGTGTGGAGCACAAAGAATTGAATTGATACATTGATCAAAGAGGTAATGTACTTAAATAGATCTAAAAATCTGTAATTCAAAGTTGCATTAGAAACAAGTCATAGTGTTTCAGTTTAACCATTGAAGCATCAAGTCTCTTAATAAAGTAGGACTTAACAGTCTTCTATATATTAAGGTACATCCCAAGGAGTGCCAAAAAGGTCGATTCATGAAAGTAGCATTGGACTTGCCCGATACCTATTGACATTCTAAGAAGGAGGTTGATTCAAGGATGGTAGCAATAGATGCCCGATACTAAGTGACAACCTCTATGTATAAAATCTTCTAACAAGGTCACACCTAACAGTGTGTTTGTAACCTTTAATAGGGTTGGCTCCTAACAGGGTTCACTTCAGAAGAGTGAAAATTTGGGGTACCTGTCCCTGTGGTTTTTTTCCCTTAACAAGGTTTCTACATTAAAATCCATGTGTTATGTGTGTATGGTTTATTACTTTACTATTTTACATTTCACATATGCATTTCCAGATGGATTGGTATACTCTTCTTATTTACTGAGTTTTGGTAAATAGTTTTACTACTTATCGGTACTCAAGGAGATTAAGGACAGACAAGGAAAACTGACAGATAGTTAATCATTATAAGTATTTCATGGCATGCATCTTGTAGGGACTTAATAATCTGAGGTTTATTTGATTGGTGGTAAATAGTTGAAGGATTAATTTTTAGGCCACTGATTCACCCCCCCCCNGGCCACTGATTCCCCCCCCCCCCCCCCTCTCAGTTATTACTAACAATTGGTATCAGATTTATTCTTCTTAGAAGGAAGGTTTCAAGACCTAAGACAGGATCACAAGATGAATAGACGAGATGTGCCCAAGTTGAACAAAGACAACTTTTCTTCATGGCAAAGCAGGATAAGACTCCACTTATCAGGTATTGGTAATGATGTTACTCAATTCCTAGATACTATATATGTGTTTCTTACAGGAGTATTGAAAGTAGATCAATTGAGAGAGAAGCATGAGCATAACTGCATGGTTATAGAGCTTTCTTCCTCACTCTCTGATGCTGAATTTGAAGATGTGAAGGATTGCAAAACTACAAAGATGATGTGGGATAAATTGAAGCTTGCACATGGAGGTGATACAAATGTTCTGAGAGCCAAGGTAGAAAGCCTTAGAGGAAAGTTTGATGACCTTAGACTAAAAGAAGGAGAAAACATCACATAGTACAGCACAAGGGTAAAAGAAGTAGTCAATGCTATACGAGGTGTTGAAGGTACACTTGAAGAGGAGACAGTGGTAAGTAAAATCTTAAGAACCTTATTGTCTATATATGCTATTAGAGTTTCTTCCATTCAAGAAATGAGAGCAGTGGAAAACAATACAGTTACTCTTGATAGTTTAATTGGTAGACTCATTTCATTTTAGATGAATAACTTTGACAATAGTGTCTTACCAAACTTAGAGTTTGCATCTAAGTCTTCTATGAAAATAAGCAAATCAAGTCATAGACACTCATCTAGAAGAGATAGTGAAAGTGAAAGTGAAGAAGAATATCTAGATGAAATAGAAGCACTTATGGCTAGAAGAATGCAGAGAGGCAAAGGTAAATACAAAGGAAAGTTACCACGTGTATGCTTTAATTGTAAAGAGATTGGACACTTTGCTGCAAGATGTCCTAACAGAAGAAAAGATGACAAAAGTAATGACAGATCTTTTGAGAAGAAATTTGATAGAGGTGATAACAAAGATTACACAGGTTATCGACAATCAGGAAGAAGAGATACCCGAGACTACAATGATAAAGGAAAGAAGGCTAGTTACCTATCTACTTGCAAAGATGAAGATACTGACACCAAACCTGATGAAAACATCGAGATGGTATTTGTAGCTATGAAGAATGATTCAGATGAAGATGAAAGATATGTAGAAACTGCACTCATATCTAAGGTTAGCAAGATTGATATCTGGATTATAGATAGTGGCTGCACTCACCACATGACTGGTGACAAAGAAAAGTTTAACACTTTTGAGTATTATAATGGTGGTACAGTAAGAATGGGTAATGATACACCTTGTCCGGTTGAAGGTAAAGGAACAATAATGCTGAATAACCTGATTAAATGTGAAAATACTTATTTGGTAAAAGGATTGAATTATAATCTGTTGAGTGTTTCTTAGCTGAATAATTTAGGTCACAGAGTAGTATTTGAGAACAAGAAGGCAAAGATCTTCAATGAATCAGGAAAATTGATTGGTATCGGTGAACAAACTAAAGGTAACTTATTCTATCTGAATGATACTAACACCACTTGCTTAATGAATAGAAATGAAGACATATGGTTGTGGCACAAAAGATTATGTCATGTAAATTTTGACAACATGATGAAAATAAGCAAAAGAAGTGTAAGAGGCTTACTGACGATGACAAAGCCAGACAACATCATGTGCAAAAATTGTCAAAAAGGTAAAATGAAAAAGTCAAGTTTCAAAAGTAAAACCCATACATCTGATGATATTTTATAATTAGTCCATACTAATTTATGTGGACCTATGACGACAAAGAGTTATTCTGGAGATAGATATTTTATTCTTTTTGTTGATGATTAGTCTAGAATGATGACAGTTATGTTTCTAAAAGATAAATATGAAGCATTCGAGATGTTTAAATGGTATAAGGCTATGGTAGAAAAACAAAGTGGTAAGGATTTGAATTGTTTGAGATCAGATAGAGGAGGAGAATTTATATCAGATGAATTCACAAATTTCTATAATGAGCATGGTATAAAAAGATAGGTTTCTCCACCAAGAACACCACAATAAAATGGGATTGCTAAGAGAAGGAACAGATCAATAGTGGATTGTGCAAGAACACTAATGATAGAGAAAGACATCGCCCAAATCTTCTGGAGGGAAGCGATCAGCACTACTATCTATACACTTAACAGAGTACAATTAAAGAAGGACACAAAGAGGACACCTTATGAGCTATGGTATGGTAAAACACCCAATCTAAGTTACTTCAAAATATTTGGTAGTCTATGTTATGTCTTAAAGGATGATATAAATGGAAAGCTTCATGCCAAAAGTGATGAAGGTATTTTTCTAGGATATTCTACCAAAAGCAAAGCTTTTAAATGTCTCATCAAGGCTTCTAACAAAATAGTTGAAAGTGAAAATGTAAAGATTGATGAATTTGCAGAAAAGAATGAGCTGGAAAGCACAAAAGAACCAGAGGACTACAACAAGTTTGTATATTGTGAAGAACCCAACACTCTGCCTGAGTAACATTGCTTAATTCTAGAACAACAGAATGTTGCAACCGACGGTCAGACTGCTGTTACCGACGGTCAAGATAATGTGCAAGGTAATGAATAAAAAAATAAAGATCAAAATGATGATCAAACTGATACACAAAGAGTTGTACATGTACTTGCAAGATATGTAAGAAGGAACCATCCAGAGGTCCAGATGATAGGAGATAAGAAAGCTGGTACAAGAACAAGAAGTAAGTCTTTAAACTCAAATTGTTTAATTTGTGAGTTTGAGCCAAATCTTTCAATACTGCACTAGATAATGAGGAATGGATAAGTGCTATGAATGATGAGATTGAGTAGATTGAGAAGAACAAAACATGGTCACTTGTGCCAAGACCAGATGATAAGAGTGTCATCGATACAAAATGGATATTCATGAATAAGCTGAACGAGAATGGAGAAGTCACAAGGAACAAGGCAAGAATAGTATGCAAGGGGTATGCACAAGAGGAAGGTATAGACTATGGAGAAACCTTTGCACCCATTGCTAGGCTAGAAGGAGTAAGAATACTAATTTCTCATGCTACATATAAAGGATTCAAATTATATCAAACGAATGTCAAGTCAGCATTCCTAAATGGGATACTTGAAGAAGAGGTATACATTGAACAACTAGAAGGGTTTGTCAATCCAGACAAGAGAAAAATGGTATGTAGACTTCACAAAGCCTTGTATGGATTGAAAAAAGATCCATGAGCCTGGTATGAATGAATTCATTCCTATCTAATAAGTATTGGATTTGTAAGGACTATTGAAAACAATAATCTTTATTTGAAAGAAGATGTTGATGCTAACACTTTGATTGCTGAAATATTTGTTCATGACATCATATTTGGAGGCAATGATATGCTATGCAAATCATTTTTTGAAGAGATGAGAAAAGAGTTCGAGATGTCTATGTTTGGAGAGATCAAGTTCTCTCTTGGTCTATAGATCATTCAACAAAGTGAAGGTATTTTCATTACACAGTCCATATACATCAAAGAGGTCCTGAAAATATTCAAGATGGAAGATTCCAAACTAGTTGGAAC
Source organism: Thuja plicata (assembly GCA_018584345.1). Taxonomy (NCBI): domain Eukaryota; kingdom Viridiplantae; phylum Streptophyta; class Pinopsida; order Cupressales; family Cupressaceae; genus Thuja; species Thuja plicata. The sequence continues at coordinate 2,925,629 of MU223876.1, read as the reverse complement.
ACCCATGGCTATTGGATGTAAGTTTACAAAGGAAGACAAGACAATAGAGGTAAATTAGACTTTGTACAGATCAATGATTGGAAAACTCATGTAGGTTGTACACACTAAACCAGATATTGCACATGCAGTAGGAATTGTTACTAGATTTTCTGCTAACCCCAGGGAATCACATATGACTGTTGTGAAAAGAATTTTAAGAGATCTAAAGAATACTGAGGAATTTGGCTTATGGTATAGAAGAGAAGGAAAATTTGAACTTAAGTTGCTTACCGATGCTGATTGGGCTAGAAATATTGATGACTGGAAGAGCACAACTAGAGGAGAATTCTTTATAGGTGACAAACTTGTCACATGGATTAGCAAGAAGCAGGGATGCATCTCACAGTCTACCGCAGAAGAACAATATGTTGTTGTTGCTGCAAATTTCTCAAACATTGCATGGATCAAATAGTTGCTGGAAGGTATGCATATAAATATCTCAGAACCAATGATTATCTATGGTGATAACACCAGTGCAATAAAAATTTCCAAGAATCCAGTCAGACATTCCAAGACTAAACACATTACAATCAAGTATCATTATTTAAGAGAACAAGTTCAAGAAAAAAAGGTGATACTTGAGTATGTGCAATCAAAAGAACAATTAGTTGATATCTTCACCAAGCCACTACCCAAGGATATGTTTGAGTACTTGAGAAAGAGACTAGGGGTCAAACCCTTGTCTACCAGTCAGTAAAATGACTGAAGGCTACATCAGCCTACATATTCTCACAATATCATTCATGTTGATGCAAGAAAAAACGATGATCTTCAAATCTAGATCTATATACAATAGGTATATATCAGAACCGAGCACCAAAACATATTAATGTATTGCTGATGGATAAGTGAAATTCAAGGAATATATTATGGATGGAGAGAAAAGATCACTTGACATGAATGTCAGATATTTGTAAAATATTTTTTCGGCATTGATGTCAAAGGGAGAGATATTATCCATATTATCATGGGTAAATGCACAATAATCTGTCACCCCCTGGGACATTTCGGGGGTGAGATTATCGGCATACTCGGCCGAGTTATACTCGGCCGAGCACCTCTCGGCCGAGTATATGTGGCCGCCACGCGGCG
>MU223876.1:2872172-2914305 GCA_018584345.1 Thuja plicata | reverse complement strand
GTCCACTAATTCCCCCCCCCCCCCCCTCGCCTCTTAGTTATTACTAACATTTACCTCATCTCTAAACTTTGTCTCTACAATCTGTTTGTCCTGTCTCAACTTTCGTGCTTGCTTTAGCTACTCATTGTGCAATTTTATTGCCTCTTCACTATTCGTGAGACTTTGTGCACTTGTTTGAAGATCAGCATCTATTTGTGCTATCTTTTTGGTATACTCTTGGGCGAGTTGATCAAGCATGCATAATTTATGTATCAAGGCTATAGCTTCTGAGATTATTGGATCAATTGTGCTAACCAATTCATAAAGCTTTGCCTTTTGCAATGCCACTTCATGGCTTATCTTTTCTACTAGCTTGAGTTCATATTTTTGTTCAAGTCTTTCTTCTATGACATTCTCAGCATCTATGTTCTAAGATGTGATTGCCTCTATGAGAACCACTAGTTGATCAACCATTGGGGATATTTGATCAACCTTTTCCTCCTTTGTGGATTTTCTTAATTTTTCTTTCATTTCCTTCCTCTTACAGAGTCTTGCATACTTGGTCAATTCAGTTGGTTCCAATGTCCTTGGATCACAAACTAGAATCTCAATGATTTCATCCAAAGTTACTAGATTCTTATGCTTTCTGTTCTTCTTCTTTGATACTTGTGGGGATGCAGATGTATGAAGTACCATTTCTAGTTCAGTTGTCCTCTCTGAAGTACTTGGTGAGGGTTTTTTTGATGATGCTTCTTATGTTTTATGCTTGGGGTGCACCTGTTGGTTTTGTGAAGATGTCTCTCCATCAACCTTGGGTGACTCTGTAGATTTTTCTTCTATTTTCTTTTCCAGCTCATCTTTATTTGCTTCTTCACTCTTTTATTTCTATGTGTCCTCTTCTATCTTTTTTTATTTCTCTTTACTTTGATCAGTAGAATTAGCTTTCTGATCATCGATTGCAACTTGTTATGTAGTTGTGTCTTTTGTATCATCTGTGGTATCTTTTGCTTCAGCATCACCCTTGTCCTTGGGTGTGCTTGTGTCTTCTGTAGTAGATCCTTCATTACCCTCTAGTATATTGATTGCCTTCATTAATACTAGAATATTGCTTTGTGTGCTAGCCTTGGCTATATCTAGAGTGGTGTCCTGCTCGTCGGTTTGGTCCTTGTGACTAGTGACATCTTCATCTTTTTGAGTTTGCTCTGCAGGATCTGGTTCTGTTGTATCAATGACTGAAGTATCTGGCCATACTTCATCAAGAACATCCATGTCCTTATTGTCTTGGGTCTTCATTTGTTGTTTCTTGATCTAATCCTTTAGTGATATGAATATAACATCATCTTCTTTCTAAGGATCTTTATTAGAGTCATATTGTGTGACGTCTTGAATGTCAAGATCATCCATGACTTTGTCCAAATCTATTGGCTCCATATCTTAAACATTGTCCAAAGCAATGTGTTGAGGACTTGCCTTGTATTTCTCCTCCTCTCTATGAGGTGTGTCGGTGAGAAGTAACTGTTCCTCATGACTTTATGACTCTGCTGGCAGATCTAGGAGTTGTCTCCATTTTGTTTTGGTCATTGTATCCAGCTCTATGAACTTATTTTCTAGCACTTTGTAAGCCCTTATTTTGGCTATAAATTTGCTTGAGTGCTTCTTCATGATTTCTTTGATTTCTTACACCTTAGATTTGGGAGGCATAAGTGTAACAAGTACCCTCTCCCTTGCTTCTCTTTCAGTCTATAGAGCATATGACCATTGTTGATATAATCTGTTACCCAGATATTTAGGTATTTGGTTGATGAATTCAGCTAGTACATATTTGAATTTACCATTGACCTGATTATTGCCTCTTGTATCTTACTTTGGTCCTCTGGTTTGAGCGTATCCCATTATCTAATTTTCTTATCATACATGGTACCAGATGCAACAATAGATTCAACAGCCTCATCAATTGTTTGATTTCTAAAATTCTTCTTTTGGAATGTCACCTAAGTCTAGGTTTTACAAATAGGACGTTTAAAACCACTTGGTTAAGAGATTTCTAGTGCAGGAGCACCCTAAGGTCTTTAATAAGGTCTTGAGACATTTTGGCTTGTAGGTTGATTTGGCCAACCATCCATGAATAAGGACTAATCTATAAAGTCCCTAGTGTGTTTTGAGGTGTGATTAGAGTTAGGAAAGATTAGGATTTGTATGTTGTTATGTGTAGTTGATTCTAGGGGTCTAGAACCTAGAAGTCACCTCAAAAGTCAAAGGGTTGACCAAAGTCCCAAAGTGGGAATATGTTTAAGGTTTTAATGTTATATAGTCATTTTAGGTCAATTGGTAAGGTTTAGAACCAATTAGGACTCTCAAAATGGGAAAATTGTCATTTTGACAAAAAGTTGTCAAAGTTGTCATGACAACATTTCCTAGTTTTTAGGAATCGGCTCTTATGGTGCCCAAATCCTGACTAGAGGGTCTAGATAGGTGGGATAGGAGTATATAAGTTGATTTCAACCCTAATCTGATGGTTATATTGGACATTGTATGAACTGGTGTTTGAGAAGGAGCATTTTACAGTGTAATTAAGTTACAGAACCATCATCCACCACTTTATTGGATTGAATGTATTGAATTAATGAAGGGATACTGTCTGAAATTTATTTCCTAAGATCTTTGTGGCATTATTTTAGTATATTGTACTTTCTGGTTAAGTTTTGTTTAAATTATTGCATTTTGTAAGTTCATTGGCCAGTTTTGGTCCAGTTATGTAAAGAATGGGTTTCTTTGGTGTTCCTGTGGTTCAAACTCCATGACCACTTGGAATCCATTAGATCCTTGTATATACTTTGTACATATGGCTTGTGGAGTGTGTGTGTGTGTAGGGGAATCTTGAAAACAATCAGGCTCTAGGTGAGTACTAGTTATTCTGGCTAGGGTGACTGAGCAGTGCAGCAACAATAGAGCTTGCAAGTTGATTGGTATGTGCCAATCAGTGAAAATGGAGTGTAGGGGCATGAACTACAGACCTTTTGATGGAAGGAGGAGTTCTGAGGATCTCATTAGATCAGTGGAAGAAGATCAAGAAACCAGACCAGTCTTCATGCCCTAGAAACCCTTATTTTTAGGGGTTTGGTAGAAGTCCAATGTACAAACAGAGTTGAGAGAAGAGACCTAGAAAATCCTAAAGTGGAAGAAAAACCCATAAACAATATGTATTTTTTTATAGGTTTTTTAAGTGGCTTTAGGAGGAAAATCACATTTTCAGTGATTAGAAGGGCTAATAGGCCTAAAAAGGCTACAATGCCTAAAAGACTTGATTTTGGAACTCATTTGGAAAATGGGTGCAAGATTCACAAAATTGAATCCATAGAGGTTAGATTAGACCTAAGAGGAGTTGGGAAATCAATCCTTGAGTATTTGACCCTATTGGAGTGGCAGGAGGCTAGTGAAGCCATGGATGTAAGAAAGCTATGGAAGAGAGAATAGAGAGGAGTTTGCAATTTGTGGGAAGTTCCTAGGGAGTTAGGGGATTAGGAAAGAATCATCTAGTTAGGGTAGAGAAAGAGACCCTAAGAAAGATCAAGTGAAGGTCTTGGAGAGAGCTAGAAGGATCTAGGAGAGGAGATCCCTACTAAATTGGTATCAGAGCCATTAAAAGGCTTGGGAGTGGAATTAGTGCATGACAGAGTGGAGTGAATTCATAGGTGAGAACATCATGGTGACCAATGCAGAGTTGGCCAAGGATTTTTTAGAGAAACAAATCAAGAAGAGGCTTCTTGAAGAAGCAATGGAGGAAATGAATATTAAGATGGTAGATGTTGCAGAGATGGCCAACAATTTGAGAGAAGAAATGTATGAAGGAATAGATAAAGGAAAGAAATCAATAGAAGAGGAAGTAGAACTAGAGCCTAATCCTCTTCTACCTAGGGAACCATTCCTCAAAGCACTCAAGGCATTGAGTGGGAAGGCTCTAGAAGGAATACCAGTGTTCTCTAGTAAGATGGACACTAAAATGGTTATGGAATGGCTTGAAGGGATGGAGAATCATTTCAAGTGTGATGGGATTAGAGAAGCACAAAAGGTGAAGATAGCCAAATCAAGGCTAAGAGGGAAAGCACTTACATGGTGGAAGTTCTTGCAGGAAGAAAGAGAGAAAGAAGGAAAGAAGCCCATATCAAATTGGAAGACAATGGTTGCAAAGGTGAAGGAGAATTATGTTCTAGAAGACTATGATATAGAACTACATAAGAAGAGGTAGAACCTTAGGCAAAAATACCTAGATGTGCCAGCCTACACCAAGGAATTTCAAAAACTTTGTCTTAGATCAAGAATCCAGGAGACATAGAGCATCAAAGTTGCAAGATACCTTAATGGATTAAGGTGGAACATTCAAGAAGAACTTAGTCTCTTTACCCTGACTTCCATTCATAGCTATTTTCAAATGGCTTTGAAAGTGGAAGAGAAACTAAAGAAGAAACAAGATTCTAGTTCTAGAAATAGAGGAAGGGGTAGAGACAACAGAGGTGGCCATAGAGGAGGTTTGAGTGGAAGAGGCAGTGATAGTAGAAGAAAAAGTGACTCTAGATATTCAGAGAAAGGAAAAGAAACAAGCAATAGGGGTGGATACAATAACAGAGGAAGAAACTCTTATAAGAGTAGAAGAGGAAGATTAGGAGGTTTTGGGAGAAGCTCTCACTTTTCTTCCATGAAATGTTACAATTGTGGACAAATGGGGCATCCTGCATATAAGTGTCTAGATAAACCAACATCCTCATAAGGGGAGAAGAAGATAGCTTATGTCCAAGAAGAAGATTGCTCTAAAAAATTAGAGGTGAGTCTAGAATTAGAGAAAGGAGAACACCTCATGTTGATAAGGATCCTAATCAAGACACCCACCAAAAATGAACACAAGTAGAGGAGAGCTCTTTTCAGAGTGAAGTACAAGATATTGGGGAAAGTGTGCAAGGTGATCATTGATTCAGGGTCAACAGTCATATCTGAGGGGGCAATAGAGAAGTTGAAACTCACTAAAATCCCACATGTGTGTCCTTATAAATTTATATGGTTGAGTGAGGGTCAAAACATCTTGGTGAATGAACAAGTGTGGGTAGAATTTGTCATTGGAAAGTATCAGGATAGGATACTATGTGATGTGTTGTCAATGGATGCTTGCCATCTGGTTCTTGGAAGACCACGATAGTATGACAGAGAAGTTGTCCATATTGGGAAGGATAACAAGTACACCTTCAAGAAAAATGGGGTAACTTTAAAAATCCAATCTTTGATAGAAGAGGACATAGTGGAGAAGGCAGAATCTAGTGCCATGTTGATGAATGGAAAATAATTCCTAAGGGATACGAAAGATGAAGAATTTGTCTATGCAATATTGTTAAAGCCAAAGGAGGAGGAGACTCATAAGCAATAACCTATGCCAAAAGAGGTTAGAGAACTATTGGATTAGTTCAAAGACATAATCTGTGAGGGTACACCCACTTCACTACCACCAAAGAGGGAGATAAGTCATCAAATTGATTTCATACCAGGAGCATCCTTGCCAAACAAAGCTGCATACAAGGTGACACCAGAGAAAAACAAGGAGATAGATAGGCAAGAACAAGATTTGTTGGATCAAGGATTGATTAGGAAAATCATCAGCCCTTGTGTTTTCCCAGTGGTTTTGGCTCCTAAGAAGGGAGTTAAGTGGAGGATGTGAACTGATTCTAGGGCAATAAATGGGATAACTATCAGGTATAGATTTCCAATTCCTAGAATAGAAGACTTGATGGATTGCTTGGGGGTGCTAAGTACTTCTCTAAAATTGATTTAAAGAGTGGGTACTAACAAATTAGGATGAAAGAGGGTGATGAGTGGAAGTCTACATTTAAGACTGCAGAGGGGTTGTATGAATGGTTAGTTATGCCCTTTGGGCTTACCAATGCACCAAGCACCTTTATGAGGGTGATGAATGAGGTCTTGAAGGACTATATAGGAGTTTTTGTAGTTTTCTATTTAGATTACATCCTCATATTTAGTAAAACCAAAGAGGATCATATGAAACACTTGGAGTTAGTGTTGAAGAAGTTGTAGGAGGAGAAACTCACCATGAACCTTGAGAAGAGTGAGTTCATGAAAGAAGAGTTATTCTACCTTGGCTTTGTAGTTTCCAAGGGTGACTTGAATATGGATAAAGAGAAAGTAGAGGCTATCTTAAATTGGCCTACTCCTAAGATAGGGGCAGAAGTTAGGAGCTTCCATGGGTTACCCCAATTCTATAGGAAGTTCTAGGAGATTTAGTGAGATTTGTGCTCCACTCCTAGAGACTATAAAAGGAGGATTGAAAAGAAAGTTTGTGTGGACCAAGGTAGCTAATGAGGGGTTTGAGATGTTGAAGAAAGAAGTGGCTACTCAGCCTATATTGTTGTTACCTAGTTTTGACAAACCATTCATTGTTGAGTGTGATACAAGCAACATTGTAGTAGGAGTTTTCCTAAGCCAAGGTAGGCCTGTGGCCTTTTTCAGTGAAAGAATAAATGAGGCTAAGTCTAGGTACTCTTCCTATGAAATGGAGCTATATGTTCTTGTGCAAGCCTTAAAAAAGTGGAGGCATTATCTATTTCCTAAATATTTTTTTGTCTTCACAGACAACCAAGCAGTGAGTTACATAAACACTAGACACAAGCTTAGCTTGAGACACATCAAATGGATGGAATTCCTAGAGTCTTACACTTTTACCATAAAACATATTAAGGGGGTGCAAAAAATAGTTGTAGATTCCCTTAGTAGTAGACTACTTACCATCCAAGAGATTTAGTTGCAAAGTACAGGAGTTGAAATTTTTAAGGACCTATATGAGGGAGATACCAATTTCTCAGAGATATACAAGGTATGTCAGAATTTGGAGAATCACTTTCATAGTGAGTTTGCAAAGTATACATTGCAGAATGGGTTTCTATTCAAAGGCAAGAAAATTTGTGTTCCAAAAGGCTCAATGAGGGAGAACCTCATACTTGAAAAGAATAATGGAAGCCTAAGTGGACATTTTGGACTAAATAAGACATTGGACCTATTGGAAAGGTTATATTGGTGGCCAAAGATGCAGAAGGAAGTGAGAAGATATGTGGAGTAGTGTGGCATATGTCAGAAGGAAAAAGGCACTTCATCAAATGCAGGACTTTACCATCCATTACCCATCCCAAGTAGACCTTGGGAGTGCATAAGTATGGACTTCATAGTTGGGTTACCTAGGACTCCAACTAGTTTAGACAGTGTATTTGTAGTGGTAGACATGTTTAGTAAAATGATCCACTTCATACCATGCAAAAAAACACATGATGCCATCCATATTTCCTACTTTTTTTTCAAAGAAGTAGTGAGGATTCATGGCCTACCAATGAGCATTGTTGTAGACAGCGATGTGAAGTTCATGGGTCACTTTTGGAAGACCCTATGGAAGAGACTAGGCACAAACTTGTCTCATGGATCTTCCTATCATCCTCAAAAGGATGGGAAGATTGAAGTAATCAATAGAGTTCTTGGGAACTTGCTTAGATTTCTGACAAAGGAATATGGACAAGGATGGGAGCAAGTTATTCCACAAGAAGAATTTTCCTATAATGATAGCACAAATAGGACTACAGGAAAAATTCCATTTGAGATTATGTATGGGGCACATCCAAGGGGTGTGGTGGAGCTCAGTTTCCTCAAAGGATATGAGGGAGTTAGTGGGCGTGCTGATGATTTCCCACAATCAATGAAGGCAATTCATGAACAAGTGAAAAAGACCTTAATGAAGGCCAATCAAAAGTTGAAGGCAAAAAGAGATGAGGGAAGAAGAGCTTTCTAGTTTGAAGTGGGAGAGTTAGTAATGGTGCTCCAAAATAAGGAATGACTATAAAAGGGGATACCTAGTAAATTATAGATGAAAATAATTGGACCTTGCAAGATATTGGCTAAGTATGGGCCTAATGCTTATAAGGTGGAGTTGCCCAAGGAGATGTCAATTTCTCCAATCTTCAATGTGAAATATTTGATCAAGTATAAGGGGCTAGAGATGGATGAGATATAGTATAGTATAGAGGTGCATAAGGACATGGGAGAGTTCAAGACTCTGGAACAAGTCAAGCCACAAGTGGAGAAGATATTGGATTCAAGGGTGAAGAAGAAGACAAGACACAAAGTCTATATGGAGAATCTAGTAAAGTGGAGATAGAAACTAGAGTCAGAAGCCACTTGGATAGCTGAGAGTGACTTCAAGAAGCATGGAATCAATGAGGAGTTCCTAACATCATAGGTACCTTGACTTTCTTGTTGCAGTGGGAGGATGGTGCATGAGCACCCTAAGGTCTTTAATAAGATCTTAAGACATTTTGTCTTGTAGGTTGGTTTGGCCAACCATACATGAATAAGGAATAATATATAAATTCCCTAGTGTGTTTTGAGGTGTGATTAGAATTAGGAAAGATTAGGGTTTGTATGTTGTTAGGTCTAGTTGATTCTAGGGATCTAGAACCTAGAAGTCAACTCAAAAGTTGAAGGGTTGACCAAAGTCTCAAAGTGGGAATATTTTGAAGGTTTTAATTTTTTATAGTCATTTGAGGTCAATTGGTAAGGTTTGGAACCAATTAGGACTCTCAAAATGGGAAAATTGTCATTTTGACAAAAAGTTGTCAAAGTTGTCATGACAACATTTCCTAGTTTTCAGGAATCAGCTCTTATGGTGCCCAAATTTTGACAGAGGGTCTAGATAGGTAGGATAGGATTATATAAGTTGATTTCAACCCTAATCTGATAGTTAGATTGGACATTGTATGAACTGGTGTTTGAGAAGGAGCATTTTACAGTGTAATTAAGTTATAGAACCATCATCCACCACTTTATTGGATTGAATGGATTGAATTCATGAATGGATAGTGTTTGAAATGTATTTCCTAATATATTTGTCATGTTAGTTTAGTATATTGTACTTTCTGGTTAAGTTTTGTTTAAATTATTACATTTTGTAAGTTCACTAGCCAGTTTTGGTCTAGTTATGTAAGGAATAGGTTTCTTTGGTGTTCCAGTGGTTCAAAATCCATGACCACTTGGAATCAATTAGAGCCTTGTATATAATTTGTACATATGGCTTTTGTAGTGTGTGTGTGTGTGTGTGTGTGTGTGTGTGTGTGTGTGTGTGCAGGGGAAGCTTGAAAACAATTAGGCCCTAGTCTAGTACTAGCTATTCTGGCTAGGGTGACTGAGAAGTGTAGCAACAATGGAGGTTGTAAGTTGATTGGTATGTGCCAATAAGTGAAAATGGAGTGTAGGGGCATGAGGTTCAAACCTTTTGATGGAAGGAGGAGTTTTGAGGAGCTCATTAGATCAGTGGAAGAAGATCAAGAAACTAGACCAGTCTTCATGCCCTATAAACCCTTATTTTTAGGGGTTTGGTAGAAGTCCAATGTACGGATAGAGTTGAGACCAGAGACCTAGAAAATATTAAAGTGGAATAAAAACCCACAAAGAATATGTATTTTTTTTTCTTGGGTTGTTAATGGGTTTTAGGAGGAAAAACACATTTTTCAGTGATTAGGAGGGCTAATATGCCTAAAAAGGCTACAAGGCCTAAAAGACTTGATTTTGGAACTCATTTGGAAAATGGGTGCAAGATTCACAAAATTGAATCTATAGAGGTTAGATTAGACCTAAGAGGAGTTGGGGAATCAATCCTTGAGCAGTTGAACCTATTGGAGTGACAGGAGGCTAGTGAAGCCATGGATGTAAGAAAGTTATGGAAGAGAGAATAGAGAGGAGTTTGCAATTGGTGGGAAGTTCCTAGGGAGTTAGGGGATTAGGAAAGAATCCTCTAGTTAGGGTAGAGAAAGAGACCCTAAGAAAGACCAAGTGAAGGTCTTGGAGAGAGCTAGAAGGCTCTAGGAGAGGATCTCCCTACCAATTTCCATGTTAGAAATATTAATAAGAAATAGTAAAATTTGATCTGTAAAAATAGCAACTCACTATGCTTGAATCATATCATTTATGCTCAATTAAATACTAGCATCTCATAATTCATCTATCTCTTTCTCAAAATTTAGATTATTCAATCTGTCTTTCTCTATTATGCATGGTAAATGATGGTCTTCAGCTTCTTTTCTTCTCTATTTAATTTTCCAATAGCCTTCCACTATCAGATCTGTTAGGAGATTTAGGGGATCTCATACTGTTAGGGGATTTACCTCAGATTTGTTAAGATATTCACCTTGTTAGGAGTGGCCTTGTTAGAGGTCTTTAAACACTCTTTTGGAATGTCACCTAAGTCTAGGTTTTACAAATAGGAGGGTTAAATCCACTTGGTTAAGAGATTTCTCTGTTACAAATATTAATAAGCAATAGTAAAATTTGATCTATAAAAATAGCAACTCACTATGCTTGAATCAGATCACTTATGCTCAATTGATTACTAGCATCTCATACTCTATCTATCTCTTTCTCAGAATGTAGATTCTTCAATCTGTCTTTCTTTGTTCTGCTTGGTAAATGATGTTCTTCAGCTTCTTTTCTTCTCTGTTTAATTTTCCAGCAGCCTTCCACTATGTCTAATTCTCATCCTTTATATAAACATACTTTTGCCTCTTAATTTCCTTAATTTTATTTTCCTTCCTTTGCGCTCAACCATTCGATCATCTTCTTCATATTTCTCAACTCAGTAAACCATATCACTTTTACCTTGGAACTTGTAACTTTCCTTGGAAATTTCATTTTTATTTTTAACCTCTTGATCTTCGGCTTACATCTTCATATTGAATTTTTGCATTTGTAGATATTGCAAAAAACTTCATTTAATTCATTTCCTCATCCACCTCATCATTGCTTCGCATTAAATTTGATTACATCATCAATTAATATCAATATAATATACTCAGTAAAACTTGCTTTGCAGCTCGGTAACTAATTTCATTCATTGCTCGATGTCTAACTCATCTTTGGTGCTCGGTAACTGTAACCGACTCACATAAAATTCTACCAACTGACTCAGTCTAGATTGGCAAATTATCTCTTTCAGTCATAAATATATTCATTGCAGTTCTCGACTTGATCAATCAAAAATACCGATTTGATAACATCAAATGTATAGTAGAAAACAACTATAACATCATTAATTCATCATTGTCTGAAATGTATTTATCACCCATTTAACTTCTCCTCTTAAGATATGGTAATACAATAAAAATTATTTAATTAATTTTTTGACATAAATGACAAAACAACAACTAATCTAACCATTTATATCATGATACTCGTTGTTACTCGACCTTCATCATATCCATCAGATATTCATCTGTTAATCAACAGAGGCATACAAATCCAAGATAACCATGAGTAGAATCTTGTGTTACTAGAAAAACTAATAACAGTCAAGGATATAGTTCCAACCTCACCTTAGTGTGCAAGTAAATGGAGTTGAGGTATATGAGGATTTTCCACCTTAATGTGGAATCTCTTATCACATACACCTAGTTTATTTGACGTTGCAAGATCATAGGGATCACACCAACAAGTGGAAATCAAAGAAAAAAATAATCAAAAAGAACTGAATAAAAAAATTCATCGAAGAAAATATTCACCATACCTTCAACAAGCATGTGAGCATTATATTTGTGTCTATGTAGGATGTTGAGAAACATCGCTGTGCTTGTGAGTGCGTAGTGTTTAGAAACATAGTTGTGCGCTTGAGTGTTATTAATCCAATATTAATGTTCATGATGTGTTATCCAATGTGTGTTGAGAAACAAATATGTGTCCAAATAGGTAGTGTTAAGAAACACTATTGAGTAGGGTGTTAATAAATACCATTGTGTCAGTGGTAAACTATCTAGTGGCTGAGAGACCAGGATAATTGACTTTGATTGGTGAGACGACTCACAAGGTGTTGAATTGGTTACCAAAATTTCTAGGGGATTTCCCTTGGTGAGGAATGAGTTCCTAGGAGTAAGACATCGATCGATCCCAAGCTATGGTAGCAAGATGCCAATTGAAATGATTTGTACAAGGTCAAGAAAGCAACTGAAAGTATATACATGCAAGGAAGCAAGTTGAAGCCTCTGTAGGCAGGATATCCAAGCTATGCATTGATAGATGGAGAATTAGTTACAAGTGATGCCTGTTTGCTAGGTTTTAACCACTTGGCAAAATTATTTTTATTTTTTCTACCAAGGTGCCTATTTACCAGGTTTTCACCAAGGCACTTTTTTTCTTGTTTTTAATTTTTTTTGTATATTTTTAGATTTTTCTCATTTTTTGTTGATTCATCAAGGCGTCCGTTGCCATGTTTTCACCTAGATGATCATTTTTCCAGAAATTTTTCCACTTTTTATGATTTTTCTTCTTTTCTTCTTTTTAGGGATTTTTGCAGGAACATTTTCTCTATACAAGAACTTCTTCTCTTTAGGATTTTCTAGTTGTAGAATTTTTTCATGTGAATTGTATTGATAGAATCAAGAAGAAGATCCCCTTCTGGAGTAGACATTCTATAGGCTCCAGAGCCAAATGTTGTAGTAATCATGAAGGGACCAAGCCAATTGGGTTCAAACTTTCCCTTCTATTCTCAATTTTGTTGTTTCTTTAGATTCTCTCTGAGTACAAGATCACCAACCTAAAATTATCGGTGTCTTACTTTCTTCTTATAACCTCTAGACATTCTTTTCTGGTAGAACCTTAGATGGTCAAATTATTCTTGTCTTCTTTCATCAAGTAGTTCTAATTCTTGGATTTAGGAAATCTGATAATCTTCATCAGTTATGAGTCCTTGTAAAGAGATTTTGAGTGATGATATTTCAAATTCAATAGATAGTACTGCTTCTACGCCATATGCCAATGAAAATGGTGTTCCCCTGTAGGCATCATGATACTATTCCTATATTCCCATAGAGATAGATTTAGCTGGAGATGCCAATCTTTTCCTAATTTTCTCATTGTTCTATGTAAGATTTTTAGTATGTTTTTGTTTGATGCTTCAGCCTATCCATCCCCTTGTGGGTAGTACATGGAGGAGCAATGCTAGATAATATGGAATTTCTCACACAGTTCATAATGTCTTTGTTCTTGAATTATCCCCCATTTTCAGTTATGATAGAGGAAGGTATCTCATACTTAGAGATGATATAGTTCAAGATAAACATTGACACCTATTTACTAGTCATCTTGATTAAAGGGACATCTTCCACCCACTTTGTGAAGTAATTTGTGGTAGTGATGATAAACCTATGTCCACTAGATGAGGAAGGATATATTTGACAAACCAAGTCAAAGGCCCATTGTTGAAATGGCCAATGTGTGATGAATGGTAGTAATTCTATTGCAAGAGAGTGAATCAAGTTACTTTGTAATTGGAATTTCTTGTAGGATTTGGTGAATTGAAAAACATCCTTCTCCATGAAATCCAGTAGTATCTGACCCTTAGGAGTTTCTTGGCTAATGAGAGACCATTATAATGAGCCCACAAATACCTACGTGGACTTATTTTAGTGCATGTTCACACTTTTCACGTTCTAGGCACCTAAGAAGAGTGTTTTCTAGACCTCATTTATACAAATCGTTAGCTATCATCAAGTAACATGATGCATTCCTTATAAGGTTTATCTTTTCATTTCTAGATAGGTCATTAGGGATTATTTGTTCTTGCAGGTATGAGTATATATTGTTGTATCTAGAGGACTCAGTTCCCATGATTGAATAAAATTTTTGGGATTCTAGGGAATCATACACTAGAAACAGGAGTTCTTCCACTAGGAAGTCATAGTAGAATTGGTGTTCTTCTAGTTGTAGCATCGAGGATAAAATATCCATGGCATCAACTATTTTTTCTCTTCTCTTGGGACTTGTTGGAATGTGATAAAAACAAAATATTTCTTCAAGTCATCAACCATTCTCTTGAAGGGTGTAATCTTTTCATCTTTAGTCTGGCATTGATCATTGACTTGGTTGATTACTAGTAGGGAGTCTCCATAAATGTTCAATTCAATGATTTTCCATTCAATACCTAACTTTAACCCAATCACCAAGGCTTTGTAGCTGGAAATATTGTTTGTGCATGGAAAATCCATCTTGTAAGATTTAGGGATATTATATCCTTATGGAGTTATGAAAATTACACCAACTCCAGACCCTTGTTGTGTGTATAATCCATCAAAGAACATCTTCCATGGTTGTTCTATCAAATATAGGATAGCTTAATTAGAGAATTCAATGGTTAGAGGTTTACTGTCTTGAAAAGGAGCATCTTCCATGTGATCAACAATAAATTCTCCCTTGATGGCCTTCACGTCCACATATTCAATGTTGAACTTGTTGAGTATCATCACCCATTTTTCTAGTCTTCCAGTCAAGGTTTCTCTTCTTAATAAATACTTTAAAGGATCAATTTTTGTAATTAACTTGACTAAATGTGCCAACATGTAATGTTTGAGCTTTTGTGAGGTGAATACAACTGCTAGGATAGCCTTCTCAATGATTGTGTAATTGTTTTCATAGGAAACCATTATTATTCTGATGTAGTATATGGCTCTTTTTGTTCATATTTCATCATGTTGTGCCAACAAGGCTCCAAGCGATGTTTCCATTATGGATATGTATAATAGAAGCGACTTTCCTGCTATGGGTAGCATTAGAATAGATGAATCTGTCAGATATTCCTTGATTTTTTGTAAGTTCTTTTCGCACCCATCATCCCATTTTAATGTTAAACCTTTATGTAATGTCTTTGTGAAGGGTTGGGCCTTATCTGCTAACTGTGAGATGAATCTTTTGATTGATTATAGTTTTCCTTGAAATATTGTGAATTGAATGATATTCCTTGGTGGTTGAATCTCCATTATGGCTTTCACATTTTCTGGATCAAATTCAATGCATTTTGCTGATACTATGTATCTGAGGAGTTTTCCAGATGTTACACCAAAGGCTTACTTCTTTGGGTTCAACCTGAAATTGAAATGTTCCATCTTGTCAAGGATTTTCTCCAAGTCACCCAGGTGTGTAGTTCTTTTTTCTGATTTAGATAGAGTATCATAAACTAAATCTTCTATGTTCTTGTGCATCATTTCATGGAATATAGTTGTCATATCCCTTTGATATGTTGCTCCTACATTCTTAAGATTCAAAGGCATGAAAATCTAGAAGAACGTGCTCCAAGCACAAGTAAAAGTCATTTTCTCTTGATCCTTAGGCGCTATCCTTATTTGGTTGTAGCCCGAGAAGTCATCAATTAGGGAATACATCTCATATAATGCTATGAGATCCACAATCATGTCGATATTAGGAAGTGGAAAGTCATATTTTGGACAAGATTTGTTTAGATCTCAGAAATCTATGCATACTCTAATTGATTTGTCAATCTTAGAAAGAGGTACAATATTTGAGATCCAGTCGGCGTAAGTGATAGCTCTTATGAATTCTGCTTTTATCAACTTATCTATTTTAGCCTTAACCAATAATGCCATATGAGGTTTCATTTTCCTAAGATTTTGTTTTACTGGTTTTACTTTAGGAACAATGGACAAACAATGCATTATTAAGTCAGTGTCAAGTCCTAGCATATCTGAGTAGGACCAAGTGAAATTGATATTTTTGTTTGTGAAAAACTGAGTGAATTGTTGCTTCTCTTCTTCAGACAAGGATTGTGCTAGATATACCAGCTGATGTGATTTTGTTGTTCCTAAGTTGACTGGCTGTGTAGGTTATATAAGAACTACAGATCGCTCCTAGAAGTGATCAGGTAGGATATCAATTTTCCCATCCTTCGGTGCCTCTAAGAGGTTTTCACCATTGGATGTGTCCTTTGATTTACTATTTTGGGTTCTGACACTGCCATGACAACGTATTTTTCACTGCCAGACCTCTTTTTCTTTTTAAGACTGAGAAACTTGATATCTCCCTCTATCATATTCACGCTCATTGCACTGGTGGAAGAGGAAAGGGATGCAATAGTATTTAAGTAGCATGCCAAGGTATAGTCATTTGGGCAGAAAAATTAGTTTTATAGGTTAGTTAGAATTCCACTCAATAAGTTCAGGGTGTATTAGGGACAAAGATCTAGTGGGTTCTAGAGATAGTATCATGTTATCATGTTATTATGTAGATTTAATATGTTTGATCTAGGGTGATCCCACAATAGTGGGTTACACTTTTTTGCCTAAACGGATATTGAATTCTACATTTTGAAAAAAATATTCAGATTCGGATGCATATTGTCGTTAAACCGTTCGAAATTGGAAGATGAATTAAACCAGAGTCTTTTAGGATTTTATTTCTAGATTCTATTTTTTTTTTTTTCATTTTTTTTTGAATTGATTTGAATGGGTTTTTTTTCTCCCACTAAAACTACTATGTTGCTGAAAACGTCATTTTCAAAAAGTTACATTGACTTCATAGAGAATAACTTTTTTTCTAAAATAGATAACAATGCACTTCTTTCGAATTTGGTTTTTTAACATCCATACGGAGGGCATGCAATTGGTTTGACAACATTATCATGATTATTGCATATTTTATGAACATTTGAAGTAGAGTAAATAATAATTTTGACATACCTTGACTGTATAGCTTATAACTTTTTGTGTATTTATCAAAATTCAATATTTTTTTATAGAAATTAGACTCAAAGCCGGAGGGCACTTTTATTTTTCAATTTTTTTTTCTCTTTTCTGATATTTTTCATTGACGTCAAAATTGGAGGTTTATATTTGATTTAAAACCTACATTTGATGCACGTCAAAAAGAATAGGCCTAATTAATTCAAAAATTATCAAATCTATATTCATTAGAAATCTCATTTAGAGTACTTGTGTGATGCAAAAGGACATCTCCCTATTCTTCCATTTGAGCCTCGTGCTTGAACCTCGAAGCCATGAAAACTGCAAATTTTTGTTAGCCTCTGCAAATGGCCTCTAATCAGAGGGTTTCGATAGAAACTACTTTCAATAGAAATTAGTTTTGATCGAAACTACTGTTAGTAATAACTGAGAGGGGGGGTAAATCAGTGGCCTCAAAATTTTATCCTTCAAACATTTAACCACCAATCAAATAAACCTCAGATTATTAATTCCCTAAAAGATGCATGCCATGAAATACTTATAATGATTTAACTGTCTGTCAGTTTTTATTGTCGGTCCTTATTCTCCTTGATTACCGATAAGTAGTATAACTATTTACCAAAACTCAGTAAATAAGCAGAGTATATCAATCAACCCAGTGTTAACTATGTCAGATATAAAACAATAAAAAAAATGAATCATACACACATAACACATGAATTTTTAACGTGGAAACCCTTTTAAAGGAAAAACCACTGGGACCGATACCCCAAATTTTCACTCTTCTAAAGTGAGCACTATTAGGATCCAACCCTATTAAAGGTTACAAACACATTGTTAAGTGTGACCTTGTTAGATGATTTTATACATAGAGGTCGTCACTTAGTATCGGGCATCTATTGCTACCATCCTTGAATCAGCCTCCTTCTTAGACTGTCAATAGGTATCGGGCAAGTCCAATGCTACTTTCATGAATCAACCTTTTTGGCACTCCTTGGGATGTACCTCAATATATAGAAGATTGTTAATTCCTTCTCTATTAAGAGACTTGATGCTTCAATGGTTAAACTGAAACACTATGACTTGTTCATGATCCAACTTTGAATTACATATTTTCAGATCTATTTAAGTACATTACCTCTCTGATCAATGTATCAATTCAATTCTTTGTGCTCCACACTTTCTGCTTTGTGATGTTGTGCTTCATTGTTCGTCGGTGTCTACAAAAATCTTTAGCTCTCCTTCAACTTGATTGATTAGGACTGTATGAAGTTATTCTTTATTAGTTTCTCTTCAGCATCCTCTTTCTATTCACTCCCCTTAATCCCATTCATAAATGAATTAAGCTTGTCTCTTATATAGACATGATATTCACTATTTCTTGATTCTTGATTCTTGGCATGGAAAACAATCCAACCAAATTTTATTTAAAGCATAACTCCTGATTTATCTCATAGTTATCTTCTTGCCAATTATAAAAATCTTCTTTAAATCAATCACTTAACTCTAGTCGAATAAAACAAAGAAAATGTCCAGTTAAGTCTATCTTTAGCTCTTTCCAGCTAGTTATTTTGTCATTTTTTGAACTCTCTATTCTGTCGGTCATGTCTGTAGTTAGTTGTCGGTGACAACTGATAGTTTTTTCAGCGTGACTCCAGTTAGCTTTGGGATCTCTGTCCATCGGGCATCATTGGATATTTACTCGTCGGGCAACTCTATTTTTAGCTCGTCAAGCATCCTATGGTTTTGCTTCATCGAGAAACACTGTCTTCTTCTTGTCGGGTATCACTGTGACTTTTCTTCTTTTCTTTTACCGATGATGTGCACTCCATCGGTGTTATCTGTCACTTAGTGAGTACATGACTTTTATGCATTGCTGAAAGTATAACCTTTGTTCCATTGATTCTCTTAAGTCTTTGGCATTATGTACATGATCGTTCAGATGATATCAAGTTGACATCAACGACAATACAAACCATTAACTAATTTAATGCCTTGCATTATCTTCAACTTAACATTATCAAACATTCAATCAGTTACATGTCATCAATCTCTCCCTTTGGCATTGATGGAAACATACTATATTGTCACACTGTACTATTTCTAATACAACAGTTGAGATTCATTAAACTACCAATATTTTTGTTGTGATAACCGATAAATGTCTGATCTTTGGTAATCTCTATTTTAGCTTATATTTGATTCTTGAAGCTCTTTGTCTTCTGATGTGTTGAGTCCTCTTCTTGTGTTAATTTCTCTCCTTTGATTTTTCTCTCTTTTGTGATGTATTTTTTCTCTTTTCCGCAAATCTCCCTTTGTGTAATTTTTTTTATATACAACTTTCTCTCACTTAGGATATAATCTCTCCTTGTTGGAGTACTCTGATAATGGATAATCTCTCTCCCTTTTTCAGAAGAATGTGATAATATGGATAATCTTTCTCCCTTTGATAATAATTCCAAACAAATATCTCATAGATATCTGACATTCATGTCAAATAATCTTTTCTCTCCATCCATAATATATTCCTTGAATTTCCCTTACCCATTAGCAATACAACAATATTCTCTGGTGCTCAGTTCTGGTATATACCTATCTATATATAGATGTATCTTTGAAGTTCATCTCTTTTCTTACATCAACATGAATGATATTCTGATAATATGTAGGCTGATGCAGCCTTCAGTCATATTACTAACTCGTAGATAAGTGTTTGACCCCTAGTCTCTTTCTCAAGTACTCAAATGTATCCTTGGGAAGTGGCTTGGTGAAGATATCGGCTAATTGTTCTTTTGATTGCACATACTCAAGTATCACCTCTTTTTCTTGAATTTGTTCTCTCAAATAATGATACTTGATGGCAATGTGTTTAGTCTTTGCATGCATGAATAGATTCTTGGAAATGTTTATTGCACTGGTGTTATCATAATAGCTAATCACTGGTTCTAAGATCTTCATATGCATACCTTCCAGCAACTATTTGATCCATGCAATATTTGAGCAATTTGCAGTAGCAGCAACATACTTTTCTTTTGTAGTAGACTGTGAGATGTATCCCTGCTTCTTGCTAAACCATGTGACAAGTCTATCACCCATAAAGAATTCTCCTCCAGTTGTGCTCTTCTGGTCATCAAGATTTCTAGCCCAATCAGCGTCAGTAAACACCTTCAGTTCAAATTTGCCTTCTCTTCCATACCATAAACCAAATTCCTTAGTGTTCTTCACATATCTTAGAATTCTTTTCACAATAGTCATATGTGATTCCCTGGGGTTAACAGAAAATCTAGCAACAATTCCTACCACACGTGCAATATCTGGTCTAGTGTGTACAAAATACATGAGTTTTTCAATCATTGATCTGTACAAAGTCTGATTTACCTCTATTGTCTTGTCCTCCTTTTTTAACTTACATCCATTAGCCATCGGTGTTTCAACTGGTTTGGAATCTTCCATCTTGAATATTTTTAGGACCTCTTTGATGTATTTGGACTGTGTAATGAAAATACCTTCACTTTGTTGAATGATCTATAGACCAAGAAATAACTTGATCTCTCCAAACATAGACATCTCAAACTCTTTTCTCATCTCATTAGCAAATGATTTGCATAGCATATCATTGCCTCCAAACATGATGTCAGCAACAAATATTTCAATAATCAAAGTGTTAGCATCAGTATCTTTCTTTAAATAAAGATTACTATTTTCACTAGTCCTTACAAATCCAATTCTTATTAGATAGGAATGAAGTTGTTCATACTAGGCTCTAAGAGCTTGTTTTAATCCATACAAGGCTTTGTGAAGTCTAGATACCATTTTTTTCTTGTCTGGATCGACAAACCCTTCTGGTTGCTCAATGTATACCTCTTCTTCAAGTATTCCATTTAGGAATGCTGACTTGACATCCATTTTATATTCTTTGAATCCTTTGAATACAGCATAAGCAATTAGTATTCTTACACCTTCTACCCTAGCAATGGGTGCAAAGGTCTCTCCATAGTCTATACCTTCTTCTTGTGCATACCCCTTGCATACTAGTCTTGCTTTGTTTCTTGTGACTTCTCCATTCTCATTCAGCTTATTCCTGAATAAACATTTTGTATCAATAACATTCTTGTCTTCTGGTCTTGGCACAAGTGACCATATCTTGTTCTTCTCAATCTACTCAATCTCATCATTCATAGCACTTATCCATTCCTCATTATCTAGGGCAGAATTGACAGATTTTGGCTCAAACTCACAAATTAAACAATTTGAGGTTAAAGAATTACTTCTTGTTCTTGTACCAGCTTTCTTATCTCCTATGATCGGGATCTCTGGATGGTTCCTTCTTACATATATTGTAAGTATAGGTACAACTCTTTGTGTATCAGCTTGATCATCATTTTGATCTTCATTTTCTTCTTCATCACCTTGCACATTATTTTGATTATTATCCTGACCATCGGTAACAACAATCTGACCATCGATTGCAACATTATATTGTTCTAGAATTAAGCACTATTTCTTGGGTAGAGTGTTGAGTTCTTCATAGTATACAAACTTATTGTAGTCCTCTGGTTCTTTTGTGCTTTCCAGCTCATTCTTTTCTACAAATTCATCAATATTTACATTTGCGCTTTCAACAATTTTGTTAGAAGCCTTGATGAGACATTTATAAGATTTTCTCTTGGTAGAATACCTTAGAAAAATACCTTCATCACTTTTGGCATCAATTTTTCCATTTCTATCATCCTTTAAGACATAACATTAACTACCACAAATTTTGAGGTAACTTGCATTGGGTGTTTTACCATACCATAGCTCATAAGGTGTCTTCTTTGTGTCCTTCTTCAATTGTAATCTATTAAGTGTGTAGACAACAGTACTGAAAGATTCCCTCCAGAAGATTTAGGTGATGCCTTTCTCTATCATCAGTGTTCTAGCACAATCAACTATTGATCTGTTCCTTCTCTCAGCAATCCCATTTTGCTATGGTGTTCTTGGTGCAGAAACCTATCTTTTTATACCATGCTCATTACAGAAATTAGTGAATTCATCTGATATAAATTCTCCTCCTCTATCTAATCTCAAAAATTTCATATCCTTACCACTTTGTTTCTCTACCATAGCCTTATACCATTTAAACATCTTGAATGCTTCAGATTTATCTTTAAGAAACATAACTATCATCATTCTAGAGTAATCATCAACAAAGAGAATTAAATATTTATCTCCGTAATAACTCTTTTTCCTCATTGGTCCACATAAATTAGTATGGACTAATTCTAAAATGTCATCAGATGTATGGGTTTTACTTTTGAAACTAGACTTAGTTATTTTACCTTTTTGACAATTTTTACACATGATGTTATCGGGCTTTGTCATCATCGGTAAGCCTGTTACATTTCTCCTTCTGCTTATTTTCATCATGTTGTCAAAATTCACATGACACAATATTTTGTGCCACACCCATATATCTTTGTTTCTATTCATTAAGCAAGTGGTGTTAGTATCATTCAGATAGAGTAAGTTACCTTTAGTCTATTCACTAGTACCAATCAGTTTTCCTAATTCATTGAAGATCTTTGCCTTCTTGTTCTCAAATGCTACTCTATGACATAAATTATTCATCTGAAAACACTCAAAAGATTATAATTCAATCCTATTACCCAATAATAATTTTCACATTTAATCAGGTTATTCATCATTATAGTTCCTTTACCTTCAACTGGACAAGGTGTGTCATTACCCATTCTTATTGTTCCACCATTATAATATTCAAAACTATTAAACTTTTCTTTATCACCGGTCATGTGGTGAGTGCAGTCACTATCTATAATCCAGATGTCATTCTTTCTAACCTTAGATATGAGTGCATTTTCTACATACCTTTCATCTTCATCTGAATCATCCTTCACAGCTACAAATACCATCTTGATGTCTTCATCAGGTTCAGTGTCAGTATCTTCATCTTTGTAAGAAGCTACGTAGCTAGCCTTATTTCCTTTGTCCTTGTAGTCTTGGGTATCTCTTCTTTCTAATTGTAAATAACCTCTGTAATCTTTGTTATCACCTCTGTCAGATTTATTCTTAAAATATCTGTCATTACTTCTATCATATTTTCTTATCTTAGGACATCTTGCAGCAAAGTGTTCAATCTCTTTACAATTAAAGCATACAAGTGGTAACTTGCCTTTGTATTTACCTTTTCCTCTCTGCATTCTTCTAGCCATAAGTGCTTCTATTTCATCTAGATCTTCTTCTTCACTTTAACTTTCACTATCTCTTCTAGATGAGTGTCTATGACTTGATTTTCTTATTCTCACAGAAAACTTTAATGCAGACTCTAAGTTTGGTAAGACATTATTATCAAATTTATTCATCTCAAATGAAATAAGAACTATCAAGAGTAACTGTATTATTTTCTACTTCTCTCATTTCTTGAATGGAAGAAACTCTAATAGCATATACAGGTAGTAAGGTTCTTAAGATTTTACTTACCACTGTCTCCTCTTCAAGTGTACCTCCAACTCCTCGTATAGTATTGACTACTTCTTTTATCCTTGTGTTGTACTGTGTGATGTTTTCTCCTTCTTTCATTCTGAGATCATCAAATTTTCCTCTAAGGCTTTCTGCCTTGGCTCCCAGAACATTTGTATCACCTCCATGTACAAGCTTTAGTTTATCCCATATCTTCTTTATAGTTTTTCAATCCTTGACATCTTCAAATTTAGCATCAGAGAGTGAGGAAGAGAGATTTATAACCATGCAATTGTGTTCATGATTCTCTCTCAATTGATCTACTATCAATACTTCTCTAGGAAACACATATTTTGTATCTAGGAATTGAGTAACATCATTACCAATACCTGATAAGTGGAGTCTTATCCTACTTTTCCATGAAGAAAAGTTGTCTTTGTTCAACTTGGGCACATCTTGTCTGTTCATCTTGTGATCTTGACTTAGGTCTTGAAACCTTCCTTTCTAAGTACACAAGCTCTAATACCAATTTTTAGTAATAACTGAGAGGGGGGTGAATCAGTGGCCTCAAAATTTTATCCTTCACACATTTAACCACCAATTAAATAAACCTTAGATTATTAAGTCCCTACAAGATGCATGCCATGAAATACTTATAATGATTTAACTGCCTGTCAGTTTTCCTTGTCTTTCCTTATTCTCCTTGATTACCGATAAGAAATATAACTATTTACTGAAACTCACTAAATAAGAAGAGTATATCGATCAACCCAGTGTTAACTATGTCAGATACAAAACAATAAAGAAATGAATCATACACACATAACATATGAATTTTTAATGTGGAAACCCTGTTAAGGGAAAAACCACTGGGACCGGTACCCCAAATTTTCACTCTTCTGAAGTGAGCCCTATTAGGAGCCAACCTTGTTAAAGGTTACAAACAAAGTATTAAGTGCAACCTTGTTAGAGGATTTTATACATAGAGGTTGTCACTTAGTATCAGGAATCTATTGCTACTATCCTTGAATCAACCTCTTTCTTAGATTGTCAATAGGTATTGGGCAAGTCCAATGCTACTTTCATGAATCAACCTTATTGGCACTCCTTTGGATGTACCTCAATATATAGAAGACTATTAAGTCCTACTCTATTAAGGGACTTGATGCTTCAATGGTTAAACTAAAACACTATGACTAGTTCATGATGCAACTTTAAATTATAGATTTTCAGATCTATTTAAGTATATTACCTCTCTGCTCAATGTATCAATTCAATTCTTTGTGCTCCACACTTTATTCTCTATGATGTTGTGCTTCACTATTCGTTGGTGTCTATAGAATTATTTAGATCTCCTTCATCTTGATTGATTAGGACTGTATGAAGTTATTCTTCATCAGTTTCTCTTCAACATCCTCTTTCTATTCACTCCCCTTAATCCCATCCGTAAATGAATTAAGCTTGTCTCTTATATAGACATGATATTCACTGTTTCTTGATTCTTGATTCTTGATTCTTGGCATGAAAAACAATCCATCCAATTTGATTTAAAGAATAACTCCTGATTTATCTCCTAGTTATCTTATTGCCAACTATACAAATCTTATTTAAATCAATCACTTAACTTTGGTCGAATAGAACAAAGAAAACAACCTATTAAGTCTATCTTTAGCTCTTGCCAGCTAAATATTTTGTCATTTTTTGAACTCTCTATTTCGTCGGTCATCTCCATAGTTAGTTGTCAGTGACAAGTGACAGTTCCATTGGCATGACTCCAGTTAGCTTCGAGATCTCCGTCCGTCGGGCATCATTGGATTTTTACTCGTCGGGCAACTATGTTTTCAACTCATTGGGCATCCTATGGTTTTTCTTCATCGGGCAACATTGTCTTCTGCTTGTCGGGTATCACTATGACTTTTCTTCTTTTCTTTTATTGATGGTGTGCACTCTGTCAATGTTATCTGTCACTTAGTGAATACTTGACTTTTATGCATTGTTGAAAACATAACCTTTGTTCCATTGATTCTCTTAAGTCTTTGGCATTATGTACATGACCCTTTAGATGATATCAAGTTGACATCAATGAAAATATAAATCATTAACTGATTTAATGCCTTGCATTATCTTCAACTTAACATTACCAAACATTCATTCAGTTACATGTCATCAACTACTTTCTATCAAAATTAATTGGGTGAAATTGCCATATTCAAGGACTTTCGATAGAAATTACTTTTGATAGAAAGTACTTTTGATCGAAAGTACTTTTGATAGAACGTAATTTCAATAGAAATTACTTTTGATAGAAAGTACTTTCGATAGAAAGTAAATTCTATAGAAAGTCCCTACTTTCTATCGAAAGTACTTTCTAAATCTTCCTTCTTTGGAAATTTTGGGAGGAATTTCTTCCTCCAAAAAACTTTAACCCACTACTATGGGTTCACCCTCTAATGCTATGGCTAACTACCCCTAGTTAGGATGTCTTTATTCTAGCTTAGTCTCTATACCATGACCAAATTCTTACTCATGATAATTGGTTTTTCTGTCCCCAAATTTACCCAGGTATTGTGCTAGGGTCATAGGTGTTGAAGACAATTATTCAATTGGGTATTGTCATTGATGTTACACATGTATATACACTTACGTATTGATGTTACAAAAATTTCTACATACAGACTGAGCACATTTGTTGAAGAGAAAGATTTTTTTAGTGTTGACCAAGATCAGTCGAGTATTGAAGATGTTCAGTGTTGACCGAGTCACTTAGGAATTCAGTCATGGTCGGGCATTAAAGAAACTCAGTATTAACCGAGTTGATTATTCAGTGTCAACCGACTAACAGTGGTTTACATTCTATAATTAATTGGTTATATGAGGCTGACTAAATGGTAATTTTTTTTTTTTTTAGAAGTGTATTCAAGCCGACTTGGTAGGGCTTATCATATACATGAAAGGTCAAGTTTGCATTCAATGAGTGAGTAAAAATTTGAAGATAAACAGAAGTGTGGAATTTTTTGATATGAAGAGTGAAGGAGAAATCAGATGGGATTCTGATTGAGTATAGAACACTTGGAGCTGCAATAGAATATTTGATCAGCAAGGATCCAGTTATAATCAGAACAAAGATCTGAATCAGAAAAGACATGTTCTTACACATACAGGTCAATTCATTGTTACTTTCTAAAAATTGTAGCAATGATCTCAAATCTCTTAACAGAGTAGAATTAATAGTATTTTGGTAAATCCTCTCACAAGGTAGCATTTCCATGTTGAAGTGTTGAAGACCTATAACAAGGCCACTCCTCACAGGGTTATTTAAATCCTCTAACAGGGTCACACCTAACAGTGTCTTTTTGTAACCTTTGACAGGGTTGGCTCCTAACAAGGCTCACTTCAGAAGAGTGAAAAACAGTAACTAGTTACATTGGTGGTTTTTCTCATATTGGGCTTCCATGTTAAATCTTGGTGTCACCTATGTATATGTTATTTTTTTCATGCTTTATGTTTCTATACTTAATCACTAAGGTATAATTGCATTGGATATTATAAAGATTGCTTTGACACCTGAGTTACTGATGAATATCTTAATTGACCAAGTAAAAGTATTATATTGTTTAATACATGTAAGCGACAAGGGATTTGTTTTGGAGTAACTGATTCACCCCTCCCCTCTTAGTTACTCATCTCTTTTCCAAAAATTGGTATCAGATATACAAGTGCTTTCAGAGAAGGTTTCAAGGCCTAAGCAAAAGATCAGAGATGTCTTACAGAAGGGAGATACCAAAGCTAAACAAAGACAACTTCCATGTGCGGCAAGAGCTGATTAGGCTACATCTATCTACTATTGGAGATGTTGGTTTGCAATTTTTGGACAGAAAATATGTGGAACCAACAACAGCTATGACTGTGGAACATATTATGGAACGAAAGCTTCATAACATAATGATGATTGATATATCTTCTTCACTCAGCTACTTAGAATTTGTTGAAGTCAAGAACTTCCCTATAGCCTATGATATGTGGAAGAAATTATAGGACATTCATGAAGGAGATGCAAATGTAAAGAGAGCCAAAGTAGAAAGTCTCAGAGGAAAATTTGATCAGATGAAAATGAAAGAAGTAGAAGACATTACAAGATACAGTGAAAGAATCAAGAAGATTGTGAGTGCCATCAGAGGTGCAGGAGGAATAATTGAAGATAAAATAGTCATCAGCAAGGTATTAAGAACTTTACCTCCTATCTATAATATTAGAGTTTAGCTATTCAAGACATGCGGTGCAATAAGGATATAACTCTGGATACATTAGTTGGAAGGCTTACAACTTTTGAGCTGGATAACTTTGACAATTATTCTCCTAGCTCTAGCAATTTTGAGTCTGCATTCAAAGCTAAATTAAACCTTGGTAAGAAGGATAGATACTCAAAAGGGAAGTAGATTGAAATTGATATTTATGATGAGGATCTAGATATCATTGAAGCATTACTTGCAAGGAGAGCTTCCAAAGGAAGAATGCCATTGATTTTTTTTTTCATGCAATGAGGTTGGTCACATTGCTGCCAAGTGTATGAACAAAGAAGACAAAGATGAGAAAAAGTTCAACAAATACAAAGGCAAGAAATATTTCAAGAACTACAAGAGTTGCAAGGACAAAGGTAAGAAGTCTTTTATATTGCTAAAGATTATAATAGTGATGAAGATGAAGATGACATGGTTTATATTGCTATTAAGGATGAGTCAGATAAAGAAGATGAAAAGACAACACTTTTCTTACATATTAGTAAAAATGACACATGGATAATTGATAGTGGTTGGTCTCATCACATGACTAGTGATAAGACAAAATTTGAACATCTTGAGCACTATGATGGTGGGAGTGTCAGTTTTGGGAATGATGAACCCTGCTATGTGAAAGGAAAAGGTTGCATTACTCTGACAGAAGGAATCAAATGTGATAATGCTTATTGGGTTGAAGGACTGAGGATAAATCTACGCAATGTAGCACAGTTGAACAACATTAGCTTCAAGGTAGAATTCATGAATGGTAAGGCCAAGCTCCTGGATGGTAAAGGGAACCTAAATTTTGATAATTTGGTAAACATAAGAAAGAAAAAGAGACTTAGAGGTATTCCTATTTTGAAGAAACCAGAGTTAGCAATATGCAAACAATGTCAAATTGGAAAGATGAGCAAGACAAGTTTAAAAATCAAGAATTACAATACTGATGAAATCTTGGAATTGGTATATACTGACCTTTGTGGACCAATTGGGACAAAAAGCTATACTAGAGAGAAGCATTTTATTCTATTTGTTGATGATCATTCCAGAATGATGACTGTCATGTTTCTCAGAGAAAAATTAGAAGCTTTTTCATAAATTCAAATGGTATCTTGAAAGAGTTGAAAAGGAAACAAGAAAGAAACTAAAATGTCTAAGATCTGACAGAGGAGGAGAATTCATTTCTAATGAGTTCAATGAATTATTTAATGAAAGAAGAATCAAAAGATAGGTATCTAGCCCTGGTACACCAAAGAAAAATGGAATAGCAGAAATAAGAAATATATCTATTATGGATTGTGCCAGAACCCTAATGATTGAAAAGAATGTTGCTACCAAATACTAGAAGGAGGCCATCAGCACTATAGTGTTCACCTTGAACCGAGTTCAATTGAAGAAAGGTAGTAACCAGAAACCTTTTGAATTATGGTATGGCTATAAATCTAATGTTCATTATTTAAAAGTATTTGGAAGTAAATGTTACATCTTGAAGGAAGCAAGAAATGGAAAACTTGATGCAAAAAGTGATGAAGGAATATTCCTAGGCTACTCATGTAAAAGCAAAGCATACAAATGTCTGAATCTTACTACTCATAAATTCATAGAAAGTGTACATGTCAAGATTGATGAGTTTGTAGAAAGATGTGAAGAGCAGAGCAGTAAAGAGCCTAAAGACTATAGGAGCTCTATGTATCATGAACCTGATAATATGCCTATGACTCAAGCAATGGTGATTGGACATCAAAACTGTGCAACCTGAGTTGCAAACTATGCAACCTGAGCTACTGGTAGAAAATACCAAGTCGCAAAAAGAGGGAACCCAGTCTCAGATAGAGGGACTCGGGTCACAAATAGAGGAACCCAAGTCACAGATAGTGGAACCCGAGCATCAAATAGAAGAACAAAAAAGAATGTTTGAGAATGATAGACCTAGTATATAAACTCCAGAATCAAGATTGAAGGATCCAGTACTTTCCAAATATGTTAGAAGGCATCATTTACCTGAGAAAATAATTTTATCTCAGAAAGAAGGTGTAATGACAAGGAAAAAAATCAAAGGTACATGTTTTCTTAGTGAATTTGAAACTAGAACTGTTAAAGATGCATTGAATGATGAAAGTTGGATAGAAGCAATGAATGAAGAAATTGAGAATATTGAGAAGAACAAAACTTGGACTCTTGTTCCTAGACCGAAGGACAAGAATGTGATTGGAACCAAGTGGGTTTTTAGATATAAGATGAATGAAAATGGTGAAGTTTCTAGAAACAAGGCTAGACTAGTTTGTAAAGCATATGCTCAAGAAGAGGGTATTGATTATGGAGAAAAAATTTCTCCTGTTGCAAGACTTGAAGCAGTCAAAACTCTTTTGGCATATGTTGCACATAAAGGATACAAAGTATATCAAATGGATGTGAAATCTGCATTTCTGAATGGAGACCTAGTAGAAGAAATCTACATTGAGAAACCTAAAGGATTTGTTGATCCTAGCAGAAGGAATATGGTTTGCAAACTGCACAAAGCATTATATGGACTGAAGCAAGCACCCAGAGCCTTGTATTAAAGACTACATGGTTACCTAGTAAATATTGGATTTTAGAGAACTAATGATAATAGTAGCTTGTACATCAAAGAAGGACCACAGAATAAAATATTGTTAGCAGAGATATTTGTTGATGACATATTATTCACTGGATATGATGACTTATGCAAAGCATTCTCTGTAGCTATGAGTAAAGAGTTTGAGATGTCTATGTTTGGTGAGATAAAATTATTTGTTGGATTTACAAGTACATCAAATGAAGGATGGTATCTACATTACTCAATAAAAATATATCAAGGAGATACTCAAGAAATTTGGAATGGAAGATTCTCAACCAGTTGGATCACCCATGTGTAGTGGACAAAAATTGTCTAAGGATGATGATTCAAAGGAGGTCAATCTGACCAACTACAAATCCATGATTGGAAAATTACAATATGTTGTTCACACCAGACCTGATATTGCATTGGCAGTTGGTATTGTTGTAAGATTTTCAGCTAATCCTAGAGATAATCACCTAATGGCAATCAAAAGAATTTTGAGATATTTGAAGGGTACTGAAGACTATGGTTTATGGTATAAGAAAGGTGGGAACTTTGATTTGAAGACATTCACTGATGTTGATTGGGCTAGAAGTGTTGATAATAGGAAAAGCACCGGTGGTGGAGCTTTCTTTCTTGGAAAGAGGTTAGTGTCTTGGACTAGCAAGAAACAAAATTGTATCTCTCAATCTATAGCAGAGGCAGAATATGTTGTTGCAGTAGTGAATTGTTCAAACATCATATGGTTCAAGTAGTTGTTGTTAGGAATGAAGGAAGAAGTAAAAGAACCAATTATTATCTACTATGACAACACTAGTGCCATTAACATTTCAAACAATCCTATGATGCACACCAAAACCAAGCATATAGAAATAAAGTATCATTTCTTGAGGGAATTGGTACAGGATAAATAAGTAAGGTTGGAATATGTAAGTACTAAAGAACAAGTTGCAAACATATTCACCAAACCTTTACCTAAGGATACATTTTTGTATCTTAGAGGAAAGCTAGGGGCGCTTCCCCTAACTGAAGCTCACTAAAATATAGTTTAGTGATGCATCAACCCAAGCCACAGTGAAGATCTATCAGTTGATGCACGTACATCAGAGCCCATTGTAGATGAATTAGTACATTTAGGTACATTACAACTTCAAAGAGAAATAGTATTGACTATTGGTATTAATATTTAGTATTTGTGGAGATGGATTGTTTGGCATATGTTGTCAAAGAGGGAGAGTGTGATATAATACAAAATAAATCTTATCAAGAGACAGAGTTTGATGAAAGAGGGAGTTTTTGGATGAGAATCGGAATGAAGCTAAAGACATTGAAGAAAGTTTTCTTTTTCTCAACAATTCTTTGTATTATGACATGTTGTGTTGCCATCAATGCCAAAGAGGGAGATTGTTGAAGACAATTATTCAATTGTGTATTTTCATTGATGTTACACATGTATATACACTTATGTAGTGATGTTACACAAATGTCTACATCCAGACCGAGCATAGTTGGTGAATGGAAAGAGTTTTTTAGTGTTGACCAAGATTAGTTAGGTATTGAAGATGTTCAGTATTGACCGATTCACTCAGGTATTTCAGTCATGGCCGGGAATTAAATAAACTTAGTATTAACTGAGTTGATTATTCAGTGTCAGCTGACTAATAGTGGTTTACATTCTATAATTAATTGGTTATATGAGGCCGACTGAATTGTGATTTATTATTTATTTAGAAGTGTATTCAAGCTAGCTTGGCAGGGATTATCATATATATGAAAGGTCAAGTTTGGATTGAATTAGTGAGTAAAAATTTGAAGACAAACAAAAGTGCGGAATTCTGTGATATGAAGAGTGAAGGTGAAATCAGATGGGATTATGATTGAGTACAGAACACTCGAAGCTGCAATAGAATATTTGATCAGAAAGGATCCAATTATAATCAGAATAAAGATCTAAATCAGAAAAGACACTTGCTTACACATACAAGTCAATTCACTATTACTTTCTAACAATTGTAGCAATGATCTCAAATCTCTTAACAGAGTATACTTAACAGTATTTTTGTAAATCCTCTCACAAGGTAGCATTTCTATGTTGAAGTGTTGAAGACCTATAACAAGTTCACTCCTCATAGGGTGATTTAAATCCTCTAATAGGGTCACACCTAACAGTGTGTTTTTATAACCTTTAACAGGGTTGGCTCCTAACAGGGCTCACTTCATAAGAGTGAAAAATAGTAACTAGTTACATTGGTAGTTTTTCCCATATTGGGTTTCCATGTTAAATCTTGGTGTCACATGTGTATATGTTATTTTTTTCATGCTTTATGTTTCTACACTTAATCACTAAAGTATAATTGCATTGGTTATTATAAATATTGCTTTGACACCCGAGTTATAGAAGAATATCTTAATTGATCGAGTAACAGTGTTATATTGTTTAAGACATCTAAGGGATAAGGGATTTGTTTTGGAGTAACTGATTCACCCATCCTCTCTTAGGTACTCATCTCATTTCTAACAATACAAACTCCTTCACCCTCAGTCAAACTACTTTCCTCTTCTTGTTCATCATTGCCTTCTTACACTACTATTTGTATTTTTGCTCCTTGCATGGATGTAGGGTGAGGTAAAGATATCTTGATTGATTGTACTCTTTTATCCATGAAGTGAGGTAGATCAAGTATGTGGGAAATAGTGACCAGATTCCCCTATTTAGGGTTTCATTCCTCTTGTCCATCTTCTTGTCCTAGGCTTATCTCATCTTCATGTGAATCACTATGTTGTTGTTGTCTCATCACTTCTTCTTCGATAATTGATTTTCTTCTTTTGATTGTTGTAATATTGGTTCATTTAGTTTGAAGGGACCTCCTATCTGATGTGTGACGTAGGGCTCTCCTAGGCAGTCAGGATTCTCTATTTGTATATTCAACAACCTCTCGAAAGATAACTATGTAACTTTTGCCTCTTCTCCAGATTCATCATCAGAGTCCTCTACTTGATCAAATATGGTACCACCTTTGAGAGTGTCTATGGGCTCTCAAACTCCTTTATTCTTTCCTAGGGTTCCTTTACCCTTATACCCCATTTTGACTTCTTGGTCATTCTCTTCTTCTTTGTAAAGCTAGGCAAGGACAATTTTTTCTTTAGTTTCCTATGAAAGAGGAGCACTAGCTTTTACCATACTCGTTAGTTCATGTATTATTGATGTCTTGGTACTAGAAGTCTTGAATAATGATGAGGGTCTCCCATAAGACCTGCGAGATGTAGGAATGTTAGCCATAGATGACAAGGGATGTAGTTGATATTCTCATTCCCGTGTCTTTGATTTTTAATTTCTCTTCAAAATTTCTTATGATATTTGCTCTAGAACTCTCAGCTTCTTGATTATTGAATGCTTCTTTATTATATAGGACCATGTTGTCAGCTTGTTTCAAAATGTTACAAGAGTAGGTGTTATCATCTGGGACAGAGACCTCCACTCCATTATGTGGGAACTTCACACACTGATGGTATGTTGAGGGTTTTTTTGTTCATGTGGTGGGTTGTTTGGATGAGGAGGCTACTCCCTTAAGAGTGACCTTGGATTTATTTCTCATTACAACATTGGCAGATTCAAACTCTTTATTATCTTTGATGATGATCACATTGACCATTTGATTGCACAGTTCAAGCATGTGGATCACATTGTCATTATTAGTATAGGTGTAATTCACTTTGGCTCCTTGATTCTTTGATGATTTCCCTTGTTCATAAGAGGGTAGATGTTATTTGAAATCCTTTTGATCACTATTAGAATGGTGTCCATCAATAGTGATAATTTAATTGTCAATTAAGTCTTGTATGACAGGTTTCAGCTTCATGCATTCATTGGTTAGATGTCCCTTGTTATTGTGATATTCACAAAAGTGATTATCATTCCACCACTTGGGTTTGAACGCTGGTTCCCAAGGCTTTGAGTTTGGTAACATGATGATCTTTTTGGCCAATAAAGTCTTTATTCTCACTTTGAGTGGTTCTCCTGAAGGAGTAAAGTTTCACTTGGGCTTGGGTATCCATGGTGCTTTGTCTTTCAGTGTGTCTTGGTTATCCTTTGTTTTTGATGAAACATTTGAGTTGTTCTTAGTATCCTGGATGCTAGATAGATTGAATATTGACTCTTTGGGGTTGAAATAGGATGAATCAACAAGTTCATCATTCACCACATTCTTATTCTTGTTCCAATATTTGTTCTTGTCTTTAACATTATTGTAATTGGTACTAATTTTAGTGTCTTTATACAAGTTGAGCTCACCTTTCTTTACAAGAACCTCTTTGATTCAGATAGAACTTTCTACCAATTCATTAAATGTAGCATAATTATATTTGGAGTGCATACTTCATTTTCGTTACCAAGTTATTTATGAAGATTTTTATCTTCTCCATTTCAAGGATTGGTCTAGGATACCTTGTGAATATCTTTCTCTATATTTAGAGGAATTTAACAAAAGGTTCACTGATGTGTTGTTTGGTGTTACATAGGTTCAACATGGTGACCGTGTGCAAGATGTTGTAGTAATAATGTTGGATAAACTTCTACATAATTTTTTTGAATGTTTGAATGTCTATTGAGAGCTTAGTAAACCATTCCAAGGCTTGACCACTGAGGCTTTGAGGGAAAATTCATATTAGGTATGTCTTTTCATGCATAAATTCCATACTATGAGCACAAAATTCTCTCATGTGATCTTGAGGGTCACCATCTCCATTGTACTTGTCATACTTTGGGATTTCAACTTTGGGAGGAAATGGTGCCATGAATAGGTTCTTGTCAAATGAAAAGGGACATATAGATTCCAGTGAATATTATTTGGAGGATCCTTCCTTTTCTTTATTTATCTCTCTGAGTTCACATCTCATGTCTTGTAGTTTTTGCTTGAGAAAAGCAATAGGAGATTCTTCCTCATGTTGTATTAGTCCTTCAATGTTGAAGTACAAAGGGAGTTTGACCCATGTGGATGGTAAGTGCATGAAGGACTTATCTTTGTCTAATTTCATGAGTGTTTGCATCACCTTTTGGAAATTTTTGTCTTGTTGAAATCTTCTTATTTGTTCCTCAATAGGTTCCTCAATCAAGGATGAAACACTACTATGGTGGCTTTGTCAACCCTAACTAGATCCCCAATCAAACCCTGACATGTTTGGTATGT
The DNA here is from genome assembly GCA_018584345.1 of Thuja plicata. Taxonomy (NCBI): domain Eukaryota; kingdom Viridiplantae; phylum Streptophyta; class Pinopsida; order Cupressales; family Cupressaceae; genus Thuja; species Thuja plicata. The sequence continues at coordinate 2,879,273 of MU223876.1, read as the reverse complement.
CTTGATGTTCATTATGAAATGATTGATGTTGAGGACTAGAAGTTTGGAATTGGGGTATTGATTGATATATGGATGATGTACCTTAATTTGGAGTCCTTTGAGTAGATTTTGGTTTTTGACAGGACGAAGGTCCAGGGGTAGGATTGTTGATAGTCTTACCTTTTGAATCAAGATTACCCTTCTATTGTTGGCTTCTAGTACATACTAACATGAAAGATAAATGCAATCAAGGATTTGAAATGACTAGATTGATGCATCAATTTAAAAGATCACCGAATGATCACTTGTCTAAGAGGTTGATGAGAGAGGTTTTGATGAAAGATAGCTGAGCCAAGTACAAGGTATCAAGATTGATACCTAAATGTTTATTGCGTGACACTTGTGACTGAGATAATTGAGATTGATTTTGGATGAGATAGATCACGACAACTAAGATCATTCAATAATCTAGGACAAGAGACAAAAATGGATTCAGTCACTATGTCAAGGACACAAGATTATTGTGATAAGGTATGATAACTAATTCAATCCATGCAGATGAAAGTCAAGATTACCCTAGGGATATCAAAGGTCAAAGGCAAATACTGGATTTTGATGAAGACTCGTATGACGATTCCCACTATGTCAGGTGACAATTCCCACATAACCATATGCCTTGTTGCTTTTAGGTTTTTTTTCATACGACAATTTTCACAGGACAGAATGATAGAAAATGTCATGGATGATTTGCCTCTTGATTTGTGTTAATGTTTTGGAAAATTTATGTGATTCTGATGTGATAGTGTCTTATGTTGTTTTGATGTTAATTCAAGGTGATTCAAGCACATCAAGCACGAAGGATGGAAAATCAAACATGCTTTCTAGCTGGTGCAGGAGCACCTAGCACAAAGCTGGATTGGGAGGTCATATATCCTTAAATTTTTCATTTAATTCATATTTTCATTTGTAAAGTTGTTTTGAGTCTATTTGAAACAATTTGTAAGGCTTTGAAAGTCAAAGATGTAAAAGTGTCCCTAGAAGTCCTAGGTGTGGGCCTAATTGGTCAAATAGGTCACAAAAGATGAAAATACACCCTTGGATGGGTAAAAAGGTGGTAAAAATTCATTAATAATCCATTTTGACATGTGTAGAGAGATATGACAAAGTTATAAGGTCATTTGGTTGAAATTGTAAAAATTGCTCCAAAAGTTGTAAAATGCAACTTTGTAAAAGTTGCAAAAAGATGCAACAAAATGTTGTTAAGAGTAATTAATTGGTCTAAAGGGTTTTTAAGTAGTTTATAACTGTCAATATTATTATAAAAGGAATGTATTTTCATAATTCAAGGTGGTGGACAAGTTGGAGGAAGTTTCAACAAGGGTTTTTATATTTTACACCTCTGACTATCACCTTGATTCCTGCAGGTTGGTGGACACTCAAGTTTTCATCTTTCATTTGGAAAGAATATAGTTCATTTGGTTATGGTGGAAGGATTTAAATAGAGAATACAAACCACAAAGACAATTTTGTAATGTATTTTAGTTTAGGTTTCAATGAATACTTTGCGATTTTTTATCAAACTTGTTGACAGTAATCTATTTGCAATCATGTTATTAGGTTGTTCATTAACATTTTTTGTATGCCAATGGATTGACATCATTCTCTAATCGATTGTATTATATATTAGGATGAGTTAAATTTATTCTAGATTATATTTGAGCATTTTTCATGATGTATGGAAAGAGATCAATGTGATTTTCAGAAAATCATCACGAACCCTTTGTTATAAAGTCAGTTGCAAGGGTTTGATTGTATCTCAAGTTTTACTAGATGAAAAATTGTGTTTCTTGATTAATTTCAAAGTAGACTCGGAGAAATTTAAGATTCATTTGATTTTGCATTGAATGTTTTTGTATTGTTGAATTAAATGGATGCCCTAGCAGCATAAAGATGGATTTTCTGAGTTTCGTGTTGACAAGAAAATGGGTCTCTGTCCTAGGAACATAACTTTTTAATTAACCATTGGATTGGGCTCTTATTTTGATATGTTTTAAAAGACCTAGTTTTTATCAAATCTATTGGGGGGATTTATAAGGTGACACCTACAAAAAAATGTATGAGTACCATAATTTAGGGTATCAAAACTATCAATGACAGTCACGCTCATAGCAGATTGTAGTTGCATGATTTGGTCCTTGTCCAATGGATGAAGAGTGATGTGAAACAATTTTATCCATGATTTGATATTCTGGTAAAATTAGGTATATGTTCCTACAGTTAATTGGTTAAATTTTTGGTTGAATCAATGAGTAAAGGACAGTAATCAATACTAATCTTCTTGAAGATAGTGATTGTTTATATGACATTGTTGTGACCTTGAAACATAAAAAAAAATTATTTTATTGGATGATATATATAAATGAACCATTATTGTGCTATAATATTGATTGTAAGATTGTTTGTTTGGGTATGAATGTTAACATTGAGGATAGTAAACTGATTTGAGGATAGAAAACTTTCTTTATGCAGTGATAGTCAATGTTGTGTCTTAAAGTACAGAGACATGTATGCTTATTTTAGAAGGGATGAATATTGAAAAAAAAAAAATTAAGGATTTGGGTGAATGTTTTATGGTCCATAGGCTTGTGGCCTAAGTCTTTGTATTGACCCCTAAGTTGTAAACATAGTTTTGAACCACATGAAGGGATAATGTTAAGAGATAAGATGATGGTGGTAATTGAGTTAAAGATGATGTTTGAAGTTGAACGAATGTAATTCTTGAATCCAGAGATTGCTTAAACTAAGTTAATAAGTTATTTTGATGGTGAGTTTGGTATGAATCTTGAAGGATTATTGAATGGGTATTTGGATTGAAGGACTGCAAGTGGTGAATAATAATTTGATATAGAAACCTATCACATATGTTATGGTTCAATGATTTCATGATTTATAAATGTTATTTGCCTCTAACAAGTTGTTCATCTTAGTGAAAGGATATTGGATCATAAGGATCCTATGGAGTTGATTGGGTTCATATGTCCCTCTACATCAATCAGTATCAGATCTAGAACCTCCTGAGTGAGAGGTGGAAACTCACACCGGGACCTAGCCCATGAAAGTTTGTTTATTTGATTGATAGAGTTGTGGTTGTAGGTGCTCATCCAGTAGCTGGAAGTAGGCAGACATGAAGGTATGGCATGGGGCCATAAGAGATGGTCCAAGGGCCTAAGGAAGAGTTCCATGGTTTACAAAAGTCTCTAGGAGAGAGGCAAAGAGGAGAACTCCTACATGGGGCAAGAGAGTTGTTGTAGCAACACTAGAGGGTGGACAAGAGTTTGGAGCACCACCATGGAAAGGCATCTATATGAACTCCATTGAGAGGGGTCCAAAGAAAGAGTTTGGAAATATGTAGCAGAGGCATCTAGAGGATAAATAATATGGAAATAAGATTGAAGAGGAACAAATAGATAAAGATAAAAGGCAAAGATAAATGAAGACAAAGGTGATTTTTAGTCCAAATATTTTTTTACAGGTTTTGGCACACATTTCCAAGAGACTTGGAAAGATTTCAAGGCTGGTAGTATGGTGTAGAATCACCAAGCAAAATGGTGGATTTTGAGTTAATATACCATTAAATGTTTCATTTAATTTATATTTTCATTTTTAAATTTATTTTGAGTCCATTTGAAACAATTTGTAAGGCTTTAAAAGCCAAAAATGTAAAAGTGTCCTTAGAAGTCCTAGGTGTGGGCCTAATTGGTCAAATACATCAAATGATTAAAATAAACCCTTGAATGGGTAAAAAGGTGGTAAAAATTCATTAATAATCCATTTTAACATGTTTAGAGAGATTTGACAAAGTTATAAGGTCATTTGGTTGAAATTGTAAAAATTGCTCTAAAAGTTGTTACATGCAACTTTGTAAAAGTTGCAAAAAGATGCAACAAAATATTGTTAAGAGTAATTAATTTGTCTAAATGGTGGTTAAGTGGTTTATAAATTTCAAGATCATTATAAAAGTCATGTATTGGAAAAATTCAAGGTGGTGGACAAGTTGGAGGAAGTTTGAACAAGGGTTTTGTCTTTTACACATCTGACAATCACCATGATTCCTGCAGATTGGTGGATAGTCAAGTGTTCATCTTTCATTTTGAAAGAATATAGTTCAGTTGGTGATGGTGGAAGGATTTAAAGGGAGAATAAAAACCATTAAGAAAATTTTGTAATGTATTTTAGTTGAGGTTTCAAAGAATACTTTGTAGTTTTTTATCAAACTTGTTGATAGTAATCCATTTGCAATCATGTTATTAGGTTGTTCATGAAAATTTTCTATATGCCAATGGATTGACATCATTCTCTAATCTATTGGATTATGTATTAGGATTATTTAACTTTCTTCTAGATTAGATTTGAGAATTTTTCATGGTGTATGGAAAGAGATCCATGTGATTTTCAGAAAACTATCACAAACTCTTTGTTATAAAGTCAGTTGTAGGGGTTTAATTGTATCTCAAGTTTTACTTGAAGAAAATTTGTTTTTTTTTATTCATTTCAAAGTAGACTCAGAGAAAATGGATGCCCTAGAAGTATAAAGATGGATTTTTTGAGTTTCATGTTGACAGAGAAATGGGTCTCTTTCCTAGGGCCATAACGTTTTAGTTAACCATTGGATTGGGTCCTTCTTTTGATATGTTTTCAAATACCTAGTTGTGAGCAATTCCACCGGAGAGATTTACAATATGATGCCTAAAGAAAAAGTTGTGAGTATGATAATTTAGTGTATCAAAACTGTCAATGATAGTCACTGTCATAGCAGATTGTAGTTACATGATTTGGTCCTTGTTCAAATGATGAACAGTGATGTGAAACAAGTTTATCCATGATTCAATATACTGGTGAAATTAGGTGTGGTCTTACATTTTATTGGTTAAATGTTAGGTTGAATAAAGTAGTAAAGGACAGGAATCAGGAATTAGTACTAATCTTCTTGAAGACACTGATTATTTTGTATGAGATTGTTGTGACCTTGAAACGTAAAAAAAGTTATTATTTGCTTGGATGATATATATACATGAACCATTATTGTGTTGGCATATTGATTGTAAGATTGTTTGTTTGGGCATGAACCGTAACATTGAGGAAAGTAAACTGATTTGAGGACAATAAACTCTCTTTATGCAGTGATAGCCAATGTTGTGTCTTAAAGTACAGAGACATGTATCTTTATTTTAGAATGGATGATTGTTGAACAAACATTTTATAAGGATTTGGGTGAATTTTTTATGGTCCATAGGCTTGTGGCCTAAGTATTTGTATTGACCCCTAAGTTGTAAACATGGTTTTGAACCACATGAAGGGACAATGTTAAGAGATAAGATGATGATGGTAATTGGGTTAAGGATGATGTTTGAAGTTGAGCAAATGTAATGCTTGAATCTAGAGATTGATTAAACTAAGTTAAGAAGTTATTTTGATGGTGAGTTTGGTATGAATCTTGAAGGGTTATTGAATTGGTATTTAGATTGAAGGACTATAGGTGTTGAAGAATACTTTGATAGAGAAACCTATCACATATGTTATGTTTCAATGATTTCATAATTTAGAAATTTTATATGCCTCTAACAAGTTGTTCATCTCAGTGAAAGGATATTGGATCATCAGGACCTATGGAGTTGATTTGGTTTTTATGTCCCTCTGCAAAGCCCTATAGTTAATTGGCTTAGTGAGAAAATCCTCACTCACTAACTTAGGTATACATCCAATAGCTAATTAGAATATGACCACCACTAGCCACATAATGGGTCTAGTGATGTCGTATTATTTGACTCTAAATGCTAATGGGGGCATGATATGGCAAGTGCCTTGCGGGAGTTACTATCTTCCTTTCACTTGGATAATCCCACTTTCGGAGGTGAACCGAGTGAATTCTAATATAAGGTTTCTAGTAAAGGAATTTGCTCATAACCATCTCCCATAGTATTACAATGAAATATTGAGGCTTATAGCCCTATGAGTACCCAGAATGAGTGTAGTCTCACAAGCAAGATTGAAGCCTCTCATCTCTACAAACATAAAAGCATGTCTAAGGATCAAAGATGTGATCAAAAGAAAAGAATGATTAAGTCTTCCAAGAATTTACTCTCAAGGAAGTGTCTTTATTATAGTGAGGTAGAAGGGTTGGCTTCTGCCTTTTCCTCATTTGGGTCATTCTCAGGAGCATTTTACCTCAACCAGTAGGCCCTCAAAAGATAATGCATGAAAGAAAATGGATAGCAAAGAGAAGGTCCAGATTTCTTATTCTCCCTTAAAGAGGAGAAGAGAATAATCTCCTATTTCCCTTTATTTTCCCAAATACACCAAGCACTCCAACATTATCCCAAAATATTGCTTGCCTAGACAATTCAAACACGTCTAGATTTCTGATCTTTCCCAAAAGGAAAGAGAGAATAATCCCCTAATGCTTAACTTGACCCACACAATAAATAGCCTAATTAAACTATGTGCCTAAATAACATTAAGAAGCACGATTGCTTGATTGACATGAACTTAGGAAACCTACAAAAATCACAAGCTTAGTAGTCTTAGTCAATTTTCTTCTTCAAAACATCCTACAAGCATGAAGAAATTAGTAGTTTTCAAGAAAGAGTGTTTTTGAAGTAGTGTCTCTTGGGCAAGAGAATCTTCTACCAAATATGCTGCAAAGATGTGTTAGGCTTCAAAACCAAGAAATTGGAAGACCAAAAAAACCATATATAGGGTTATAAACTAGAAATCAATTCAAATGGACCCCTAAAAATACTCTATGTTTTAAAAATAAGATAGTATAGAGAAGGAACTGGTATCAATACTCATACAAAAAAGTAAAGAAAGATGATGCATCGTACGACTATTCCTGCAAGACTGGATGACAAAAGAACTAGCTTGCAAACTCGTACGACATATATATAACATGAAATGAAAAATCTCTAATATTTATTTTGGCATATGAGTGTAGCTGTTAGAATATAATCTTTCCTTGGTTGAAAATATGTATTTAAAAGGATAAACCAAGGTATCCTTATTTGTATTTGTCCTCTAGTCCAAGTAGGAGGACATGTCACTATTTTGTATTTCCTTTAATAA
>MU223876.1:2851448-2872013 GCA_018584345.1 Thuja plicata | reverse complement strand
TTTTTTTCCATATTCTTATTATTCACAAAGGGGTTTTTCTTTGCTTTTCCCCTTACCAAAATCTCTTGGCTCTTTGTTGGATTCTTGGAGTTTCTCATGTGCTTGGTGATTGATCTTGAAAAATTTACCTCACATTTGGCTTATGGTAAAATCCTTCTTGCATTTCATTTTCTTGGATTACTTCATGTTCTTGTTTTCATTCTTTTAATACTTCTTACAATATCAGACAGAAAATATGACAATAAGTGTATTTTCAGAAAAATATAAAAATATATTATGAACTTGGGGCCAAAAATAGTTCATGCCCCATGGTGGGCACCAAAAATGTGTAGTGTAAATGTGATATCAACTTGAAAGAAACCTACACTCAATAAACCATTAACTTAGGGATCAATAATCATCAAATTTAACTCAAATATAGTGCAAAAATCCCCAAAATAGGCTTATTGCTTCCTAGATGAAGCTAGTTTGATTCTTAATAGATGCTCATCAGATTGGCACAAGAATCAATGACTAGACTACTCCAAAATGAAATATTCAAATGTGAGAATGATGCATGAAATTCCATAATTTTCTCTCAAGACATGAAAATGAAATGCAAAATTCAACTATGGTAATGCATGAACTAGCATGAGATTAATCTAACAAGATGCAGCAAAATACTAAGAACTGAAACTAGGATTTAAACTATCTAAGAACAAATGAAAAATCTATGATAAAATGAAGATTCTCTTCTACAATGAGTATTCCCTAGAATCAAAATGACATTATATTGTTACTTCAACAATGCATCCATCTTCAACAAGTAGAGCTATCCCTTTTATAGAAACCTCCTCAAAAATGGATGGATGAGATTTGACCACGAAGGGCAGTTGAGATGCACTCTCCTTCAATCCATGTGAGAGGTTATTGATTGGTAAAAAAAAAATTTGTTGAGGGAGAATGAGGACAAATTTGATAAATCCCCTTTTAATCACCTTTTAATCAAATATTAAGTGTCCATACCCATGTGTGAATTGGTTCCTTTAATAAAAGTGCAAGAACTTTTATTTTAAGTGTGCAATGTATAGTGATTAAATAATTTTTCAAGCTTGGCTTAGGATTAAATTGATGATTTTATTAAGGACCTTGGTTTAATTATGCGAGGGGGATTATTAGGGTTTTCTTGCATGATTAAGGTCTAGCAATGAAGGCCTTTAAATTTTAGGATTTTTAAGGACAATTAATTAAATTAGGGGCTATAGGTTTACTAGACCAATTTTAGGTGATTACACATGTATGTTGGCTATATCAAATATAACTCTCCAACTGATCATATCATCAATCGGATAGGATCGTTGATTGATCTAATAACCAATTGTCTATATTCTTCATTGTTCTTTGTATACCTGATACTCAGAAATCTATAACTCAAACATTTAATAATATTAATTATTTTGAAAATATAAAAAGGTATATAATACCTCTCTGAAACTCCTCCTAGATTCGCACTTGAAAATTCCATCATTTCTTCCTGTACTGATCCATATACCTGTTGGAAATGAGATAAGTAACTAAGAGGGGAGGGGTGAATCAGTTACTCCAAAACAAATCGCTTGTCCCTTAGATGTCTTAAACAATATAACACTATTATCCGGTTAATTAAGATATTCTTCTGTAACTCGGGTGTTAAAGCAATATTTATGATATCCAATGCAATTATACATTAGTGATTAAGTGTAGAAACATAAAGCATGAAACAAATAACATATACAAAATTCACACCAATATTTAACATGGAAACCCAATATGGGAAAAACAACCAATGTAACTAGTTACTATTTTTCACTCTTTTGAAGTGAGCCCTGTTAGGAGCCAACCCTATTAAAGGTTACAAAACACACTGTTAGGTTTGACCCTTTAGAGGATTTAAATCACCCTGTGAGGAGTGGCCTTGTTAGAGGTCTTCAACATTTCAACATAGAAATGCTACCTTGTGATAGGATTTACAAAAAGACTATTACGTCTACTCTATTAAGAGATTTGAGATCACTGATAAAATTGTTAGAAAGTAACAATGAGTTGACTTGTATGTGTAAAAAACTGTCTTTGCTAATTCATATCTCTATTTTAATTATAAATGGATCCTTGCTAATCAAATATTCTATTACAGCTCTGAGTGTTCTATACTCAATCAGAATCCCATATGATTTCACCTTCACTCTTCATATCATAGAGTTCCACACTTTTTCTTATACACACTCTTGCACACATTCAATCCAAACTTTACCTTCCATATATATGATAAGCCATGTCAAGTCAGCTTGAATATACTTCTAAATAATTAATAAATCACAATTCAGTCAACCTCATATAACCAATTAATTATAGAATGTAAACCACTGTTATTCGGCTGACAATGAATAATCAACTCGATTAACGCTGAGTTTCTTTGATGCCTGACCATGACTAAAATGCCTGAGTGACTCGGTCAACACTAAAAAAATCTTTCTATTCACCAATAGTGCTCGGTCTAAATGTAGACATTTGTGTAACATCATTACACAAGTGTAAATACATGTGTAACATCAGTGACAATACACAATTGAGTAATTGTCTTCAACAATCTCCCTCTTTGGCATTGATGGCAACACAACATGTCATAATACAAATAATTGTAGATCAACAGAAAATATTCTTTAATGTCTTTAGCTTCATTCTGATTCTCATCCAAAAACTTCCTCTTTCATCAAACTCTCCCTCTTTCTGTTATGAACTCTCCCTTAAGTAATTTCTTATTTATTATAGAAAACTCTCCCTCTTTGACAACAGATGCCAAAGACTCCATCTCCATAAATACTAAGTATCAATAACAATAGTCAATATTATTTCTCTTTGAATTTTTAATATACCTGAATGTACAAATTCATCTGCAATGGGCTCTGATGTACCTGCATCAACTGATAGATCTTCACTATGGCTCGGGTTGATGCATCACTAAACTATATTTTAGTGAACTTCAGTTAGGGGAAGCACCCCTAGCTTTCCTCTAAGATACAAAAATGCATCCTTAGGTAAAGGTTTGGTGAATATGTCTTCAACTTGTTCTTTAGTACTCACATATTCCAACCTTACTTCTTTATTTTGTACTAATTCCCTCATGAAATTATACTTTATTGATATATGTTGGTTTTGGTGTGTATCACTGGATTCTTTGAAATGTTAATGGCACTAGTGTTGTCACAATAGATAATAATTGGTTCTTTCACTTCTTCCTTCATTCCTAAAAACAAGTGCTTGAACCATATGATGTTTGAACAGGTCACTACTGCAGCAACATATTCTACCTCTTCTATAGACTAAGAGATACAATTTTGTTTCTTGCTAGTCCAAGATACAAACCTCTTTCCATGAAAGAAAGCTCCACCACTGGTTCTTTTTTTGTCATCAACACTTCCAGCCCAATTAGCATCACTAGATGTCTTCAAATCAAAGTTCCCACATTTCTTATACCATAAACCATAGTCTTTGGTACCCTTCAGATATCTCAAAATTATTTTGATTACCATTAGGTGATTGTCTCTAGGATTAGCTAAACATCTTGCAACAATACCAACCACTAATGCAATATCAGGCCTAGTGTGAACAACATGTTGTAATTTTCCAATCATAGATTTTTAGTTTGTATGATCTACCTCCTTTCAATCATTATCCTTAGATAATTTTTGTCTAGTACACATGGGATTTCCAACAGGTTTGGAATATTCCATTCCAAATTTATTGAGTATCTCCTTGATATATTTTGATTGAGTAATGTATATACCATCCTTCATTTGATGAGCTTATAATCCATCTAATAATTTTATCTCACCAAACATAGACATCTCAAATTCTTTACTCATAGCTACAGAGAATGTTCTGCATAAGTAATCATATCCAGTGAATAATATGTCATCAACAAATATCTCTGCTAACAATATTTTGTTCTATGGTCCTTCTTTGATGTATAGGCTACTATTATCATTGGTTCTCTGAAATCCAATATTTACTAGGTAACCATGCAGTCTTTCATACCAAGCTATGGGTGCTTGCTTCAGTCCATACAATGCTTTGTGCAGCTTGCAAACCGTATCCCTTCTATTAGGATCAATGAATCCTTCAGGTTCTTCAATGTAGACTTCTTCTTCTAGGATACCATTCAGAATTGTAGATTTCACATCCATTTGATATACTTTGTATCCTTTATGTGTAGCCTATGCCAAAAGAGTTCTGACTCCTTCAAGTCTTGCAATAGGAGCAAAAGTTTCTCCATAATCAATACCCTCTTCTTGAGCATATCCTTTACAAACTAGTCTGGCCTTGTTTCTAGAAACTTCACCATTTTCATTCATCTTATTTCTAAAAACCCACTTGGTTCCAATCACATTCTTGTCCTTTGGCCTAGGCACAAGAGTCCAAGTTTTGTTCTTCTCAATCTGCTCAATTTATCCATTCATTTCCTTTATCCAACTTGCATCATTCAATGCATCTTTAACAATTCTAGGTTCAAATTCACTTAGTAAACATGTACATTTTATTTTGTTCCTTGTCATTATAGCTTCTATCTAATCTCCAATTATTTTCTCAGGTGCATGATGCCTTCTAACATATCTATAAAGTACTAAATCCTTCAGTCTTGATTCAGGACTTGATCCACTAGGTCTATCATTCTCAAACATTCTTTTATGTTCTTCTGTTTGATGCTCAGGTTCCACTTTCTGAGACTTGGTTCCCTCTGTCTATGACCTGGGTCCCTCTATCTAAGACTCATTTCCCTCTGTCTATGACTCGATTTCTTCTACCAATAGGTCGGGTTGCACAGGTTGAAACTTAGGTTGTACAGTTTGTGTTAGTATATTCAGTGGTTGATAGTTCTGTTGTCCAATCACTATTTCTTGAGTCATAGGCATAGTATCAGGTTCATGATACACAAAGTTCATGTAGTCTTCAGGCTCTTCACTTCTCTGCTCTTCATATCTTTCTGAAAATTCATCAATCTTGACATGTACACTTTTTATGACTTTATGAGTAGTAAGATTCAGACATTTGTATGCTTTTATTTTACATGAGTAACCTAGGAAAATTCCTTCATCACTTTTTGCATCTAGTTTTCCATTTCTTTCTTCCTTCAAGAAGTAAGATTTTCTTCCAAATACTTTGAAATAATGAACATTAGGTTTATAGCCATACCATAATTCAAAAGGTGTATGGTTACTACATTTCTTCAGTTGAACTCAGTTCAAGGTGAATATTGTAGTGTTGATGGCCTCCTTCCAGTATTTGGCAGCAACATTCTTTTCAATCATTAGGGTTCTGGCACAATCCATAATGGATTTGTTTCTTCTTTCTGCTATTCCATTTTGTTGTAGTGTACCATGGGCAGATGCCTATCTTTTGATTCCTCTTTCATTGTAGAATTCATAACACTCATTAGAAATTAATTCTCCTCCTATGTCAGATCTTAGACATTCTAGTTTCTTTCATGTTTCCTTTTCAACTCTTGCATGATACCATTTGAATTTCTGAAAAGCTTCTGATTTTTCTCTGAGAAACATGACAGTCATCATTTTGGAATGATCATCAACAAATATAATAAAATACTTTTTCTCCAGTATAGCTTGTTGTTCCAATTGGTCCACAAAGGTCAGTATGTACCAATTCCAAGATTTCATCAGTATTGTAATTCTTTCTTTTGAAACTTGTCTTGCTCATCTTTCTGATTTGACATTATTTGCATGTTGCTAACTTGGGTTTCTTCAAAATAGGAATACCTCTAACTCTCTTGTTTTTTATTATGTTTATCATATTATCAAAATTTACATGACACAACCTTTAATTCCATAGCCAACTTTCTTCTACTTGTGCAATGAAGCATGAACCTTCAGTGAGATCAAGATAGAATAGCTTACATTTTGTTTGCCTGCTAGTTCCAACTAGGTTCCCTTTACCATCCAAGATCTTGGCCTTACCATTCATAAATTCTACCTTAAAGCCAATGTTGTTCAACTATGCTACACTAAGTAGATTTCTCCTTAGTCCTTCAACCCAATAATAATTATCACATTTGATTCCTTATGTCAGAGTAATGCAGCCTTTTTCTTTCACATAGCAGGGTTCATCATTCCTAAAATTGACACTCCCACCATCATAGCCTTCAAGATGTTCTATTTTTTTCTTATCACCAGTCATGTGATGAGAACAACCACTATCAATTATCCATGTTTCATTTTACTAATATGTGAGAAAATTGATGTCTTTTCATCTTCTTCATCTGACTCATCCTTAATAGCAATATAAACCATTTAATCTTCTTCTTCATTAATGTTAGAATCTTTAGCAATATAACAAGACTTCTTACCTTTGTCCTTGTATCTCTTGTAGTTTTTGAAATCTTTCTTTCCTTTGTACTTGTTGAACATTTTCTCATCTTTGTCTTCTTTGTTCAGACACTTTGTAGCAATTTGACCAATCTCATTGCATGAGAAATAAATCAATAGCATTTTACCTTTGTATTTACCGTTGGCAACTCTCTTTGCAAGTAATTCTTCAATGATATCTAGATCTTCATTATCGGATTCATCATCACTATCACTTTCAATCTACTTCCCTTTTGAGTATCTATCCTTCTTACCAAGGTTTAATTTAGCTTTGAATGTAGACTCAATATTGCTAGAGTTAGGAGAATAATTCTCAAAGTTGTCCAGCTCAAAAGTTGTAAGCCTTCCAACTAATGTATCCAAAGTTATATCCTTATTGCACCTCATATCTTGAATAGTTGAAACTCTAATAGCATAGATAGGAATTAAAGTTCTTAATACCTTGATGGCCACTATTATATCTTCAATTATTCCTCCTGTAGTTCTGATGGCACTCACAATCTTCTTGATTCTTTCACTGTATCTTGTAATGTCTTCTCCTTCTTTCATTTTCATCTGGTCAAATTTTCCTCTGAGACTTTCTACTTTGGCTCACTTTAAATTTGCATCTCCTCCATGAATATCCTGTAATTTCCTCCACATATCATAGGTTGTAGGGAAGTCCTTGACTTCATCAAATTCTGAGTAGCTAACTAAAGAAGCTATATCAATCATCATTATGTTATGAAGCTTTCATTCCATCATTTGTTCCATAGTCATAGTCCCTGTTGGTTCCACAGATTTGTTGTCCAAAAATTGCAAACCACTATCTCCAATAGTAGATAGATGTAGTTTTATCAGCTCTTTCCATGCAAGGAAGTTGTCTTTGTTTAGCTTTGGGATCTCCCTTCTGTAATATATCTCTGATCTTTAGCTTAGGCCTTGAAACCATTTTTGAAAGCACTTGCAGCTCTGATACCAATTTTTGTAAATGAGATAAGTAACTGAGATGGGAGGGGTGAATCAGTTACTCCAAAACAAATCCCTTGTCCCTTATATGTCTTAAACAATATAACATTGTTACTCGGTTAATTAAGATATTCTTATGTAACTCACGTGTTAAAGAAATCTTTATTATATCCAATGCAATTATACTTTAGTGATTAAGTTTTGAAATATAAAGCATGAAACAAATAACATATACATAGGTGACACCAAGATTTAACGTGGAAACCCAATATGGGAAAAACCACCAATGTAACTAGTTACTATTTTTCACTCTTCTGAAGTGAACCCTGTTAGGATCCAACCCTGTTAAAGGTTACAAAACACACTGTTAGGTGCGAGCCTATTAGAGGATTTAAATCACCCTGTGAGGAGTGGCCTTGCTAGAGGTCTTCAACACTTCAACATAGAAATACTACCTTGTGAGAGGATTTACAAAAAACTGTTAAGTATACTACTCTATTAAGAGATTTGAGATCACTGCTACAATTGTTAGAAAGTAACAATGAGTTGACCTATATGTGTAAGCAACTATCTTTGCTGATTCAGATATTTGTTTAGATTATAAATGGATCCTTGCTGATCAAATATTCTATTGTAGCTCTGAGAAATCTGTACTCAATCAGAATCCCATTTGATTTCACCTTCACTCTTCATATCATAGAATTCCATACTTCTATTTGTCTTCAACTTTTTACTCACTCATTCAATCCAAACTTGACCTTTCATATATATGATAAGCCCTGTCAAGTCGGCTTGAATATACTACTAAATAATTATAAATCACAATTCAGTCGGCCTCATATAAACAATTAATTATAGAATATAAACCACTATTATTCGGCTGACACTGAATAATCAACTCGGTTAACAATGAGTTTCTTTGATGCCCGACCATGACTGAAATGCCCAAGTGACTCGGTCAACACTGAAAAACTCTTTCTATTCACCAACTGTGCTCGATCTGAATGTAGAAATTTGTGTAACATAATTACACAAGTTTAAATACATGTGTAACATCAATGACAATACACAATTGAATAATTGTCTTCAACAATATCAAACTCTTTATATTGTGCCATTTTTCCCATACTTAGCCAAATTTGCACTCTAGCCTTCAGTATCACCACAATATGATAAGTAGCTATGGAAAACATGTATAGTTGTCATAAATGAAAACATATACACTAAAAATATTAGTTTCTCTTGCCAACAGTTATCCCAATCACCAGTGAGCCAAACAACAGTGAGAAAACTAGCAATGAGCCCCTTTAAAAATCACCTTAACCGGTGTTCATTTTATGAGAATTAGTTTCTCGATGGTTTTTCCTAGTTTGGGTTTCCACATTAATTCTAGTGTTCATTATTTTTATGGTTTTGTGCTTTCATTCTTATATCTATTATAAGTTTCTAATTGGTTTAATTATTTATTGGTTTAGTAAAAGTTTAAGAATTTTTTTGTAAATAACTGATTCACCCCCCTCTCAGTTATTTGGCCCATTCAAAAAATAGTGTTTTCCCCATCAAATTTGTATGTTGTCACTTTATTAGAAGACTCCCCTCGCCATGATCAAGCCTATAAGCTACATATGGGTCGAGGACACATTGGGAGCCACTCCATGATCTCACTCTATCACCTAACCCTAGGCTCATGCCAAGAATCAAATGCAAAACATCTCCATAATATCAAATGTATCATTAACACAATGTCATTTCCAACCATAAACATGATGTACTCAATTGGTCACAATACCAAGAGAATGGGTCCAAAATAATCCCATGATAAAATATCTATATATAATGCCAATATTCCATAATATAATATCATGTTAGAATCATCAAAATCCACTTTTGATGAAATGCCAACTTGGACCAAAAACTAGTCATGGGGGCCATCCACCACTGATGAACCTCTAAAACACTAAAATTCAAACTTAAAAAATAATAAATTTAGGAGACTCCATTGGTCCCCTACTACATAACATCACAAAAATGTATTCAAATTGACATTCACTTATTCATAGAAATTTGGGTTGCATATCCCCATATAATCCCACATTTTTAACTTGTTAACATATTGTTGATCTCTACGAGGCTCACGCCTAAACAAGAGAAGCTAGGAAGTTCTACATATAGGGGACCTAATGCGATATATAGAACAACCTCTAGGATATTACAAGTAGGCTCTTCGTTTCTTGAGCTGAGAAAATGGAAAATAAATAAAAGAAATGAAAAATCTATGCTACAATGTGATACGCCAAGGTTTTTTCAACATTTTACAGGCTCGTAGAAAAACCTCAAAAAAACATTGGAACCTTTGGATATAGGAACCCTTCCCTCAAAATTAGACATGATGTAGGTGTGAGGGTCCAAACAAGGAGAAAGGGATACCTGCTGGTGTGAAACTATCACGAGTGAAAGACACAACGTAGGCAATGGCTTTGTCTAGAATATAACCATTTCCTCTAGTGGTAAAATGTGGTAACTCATACCTAATTAGCCTTCCACTCAAGCATAAAAACTATTAATATAATGTTCCAGCCTTCATGTGAAGGAATAATGGAGGAGCGGAGAACCCACATGAACCAAGGTTAGGCGTGAAACAGATTAGCAAAATACACCCACTTTAACAAGTGGAGAAAGGTGAAAGAAGAATGCTCTCATAAGCTTATTAAGAGTAAACATGCAAAGTCCATAGGCCAAACCATACGGAGTAAAGACTACAATATGCATAAAAGAACAAGTAATGAAAGAAGACTCCTTTGTATTGTAAAAATTAAACTTGATGAGCTATCTCAATCCCTGAGAAGATTAAAAAATATATAAAATATGTACATCCTCCTTTTTTTGACAAACATAGGGGTTTAAATAGGCCTTGTTTTCTCTTGGTTAGAATAAAATACACCATTTGAGATCGAACAAGATCTATAAAAGGTGGTATTTGTAAGGTTTTACAAGGAGACTGATGATAGGATTCGAGGATCGGCCATAATGTCAATCAACCTTCACATAAATGGGGTTGATATAAATCTCTTGCTTCTATGGAGTCAAAATTTTCTGAAACTACAAATCTTTTTAGAGATTTATTTCCTTCGATGTGACCATACAATGATGATGCATAGGAGAGTGGGCCCCCCTTCTTGGAATAGATCATGCATGATGTGTGTTAGTTCAGTGGGTGTTTTTAGGGTCTACTTGGTGAAGCCTCTTTAGAGATGTGCAATGATGCCATGTATTTTTGAGGTGTCGGAGCCAGCCCACCTTTGAATAGTGAGTGGGGAGTGCAAGCCCTGAATATGACCGGATGGGAACCTCTTCTCGTGATTTGACCATTGCAAAAATGGTCTATAGTTTGGAAACTTTGGGGAGAACTACACCTGCATGGTTGAATCCCAATTTTCATTTTTGGTTCAATTGACCCCTTAATCATTGGTTTTGAGTCTTAGATCAAGAATCTCCACAATATTATTGGAGCAACATATCGAATAAGGAAGAAATCTCCTTCTTGTCAAAGAAAAAGGTCGATATAAGAAAAACTTATCATAATGCTTTAGTACAAAAGGGAAAGAAAATCTTCTAACACATGGAGGTGGAATCATACACCTAAAAAGGCATGGGGAGGGGATGCTAAGGACCTCTGAGATGTGCCTATAAATCAAACCATAATTCCTATGCAAAACTAGAACAATCAGTGGCTATCGTCACTGGGGTCCATTGCAAGGGTGCCCACTTGATTTACTATAGGAGAAAATCCAAGAAATTCAAAATTTTAATAAGAAATATTAAAGAAGAGACCTTAAATTCATTGGAGCCTTTCTAAGATACTGGGCCGAAGGAAAATATCAAGTAAGATGATTCATCAATTCATGAGTGGGTACTTTTTATTTTAATTTACTCTTAGTAAAAGAGATGTCAAGACCAAGAAATTTTATTTCATTCAGTTACATAGTTAGACTATTCCTATAGCTATTCAAATAGAACCTTTCTATGTAATTCCCCACCAGGGAACCCAGGAGAACTAACCTAAACATGCAAATAAGTTAATAGGATAAAAAAAATTAAAACTTTTACAAACAATAATAATAACAACGCAGAAGAAATACAATGAGATACATGACATACACAGAAATACAACTCAAACATAGATTAAAAATCTTGAGGGTTCCTTGACGTAGAATTACTAAGTAAACTAATCCATAAAGAACAACTCTAAAGAGCTAACATAAAAGATACATCAACTGAATCCATAATATACATCTCTTATAATAAGATCACATATACAACTGATACTCAAGGTAAGCATACATGAATCAACATCGACTGCACAAGTTGCAGGGTATAAAATAATATATAAAAATACAATACAGCTTCTGAAAGGACGTCAACCAATATACAAATATGGTACAAGTATACATCTCATGAAACTGAACATGCCTCCATAAGAATAAGAAGGTAGAACTTCAACAAGGATCATCCAAGCATGAAGAAGAACGCCACATCTCAAATGGTAAAAGAATCACTACCACCCGACCTCGTAGAACCAAAGGTCCACTCCCATGATGCTGAGGAGATAATATCAGGAGCTGGTACGTATTTTCCAGTAGCGGAATTTCACCCTGAGAGGTCGCAACATAGAGCAGGTAAGGCTCCTATGGGATCCTAATGATGAGGTCTCAGCTACATGGGAGGATGCTAGCAAACTCAGATCTACATATCCATATTTATTTTTAGGCTTTCAGGAGAATCTTAATCCTAGGGGGTGAGGATGTAATGCCCACCCTAGTATCTTGATATTTTGCACAGACATGATTTCTATATTGAGAATTATGGACTCTATGTTTTGTTTATTTTTAGTTGATGAGACATTATAAGTATAAGTTTGGATAATTAAAATATTTTATGGAAGATAGAAAATGATTTAAAAATTTTTATCAGGACATGTTATTTCATATATTTGATTGTATTTCTTATAAATATGATTCAATTCTTGATTTACATTATGGAGTAATGATTATTTTTGGAGCTAACCATACTAATCCAATTATGCCTTGATATTGATGCTATCTGATATGTTTGTAGGATGAGGAGAGGTAGTCGTAGTCACTTGTATAGGAGATCCACACGATGTCGCACTCTCCCTCCTTGTTTGACATTGGTTGTATATTTATATATATGTATAGATATTTATCTTGACTTGGTGATGCAGGATGTAGGTACCAGGCATTGAGTTCACCTGGCTACACAGGTCTGAGCGTGCCATAAAAAAATCCTCGAACGTTGTTTTGTGGAAATATTTCCAAAAGCACTCTCAAGGGAACCTTGTTGACTTAGGTTCTTGTTTAGGAAGTCACCTCAGTTGGGGCGGTTAAGTAGTTTTATAATTTTGTGATTTGGTTATTTATGCTTTATTGTATGTTTTCTTTGTCTCATTAATTGTATTTATATATATTTAGTCAGTAAGAATGATTTTATATAATGATATAATTTCCTTATAATCTCTCTGGGAAGCTTATGTTTTCTTTGTGGATGTATAGGATGCTTTATTTTGTGTATTTAGGTTTCAGGGAAGATTAGGGAGTTTAGGTATGTGTTTTTTTTTTATGTTTCAGGAAGTTCTACAAATGGTTATTTTTACCCTATGTTATGCAGATTTTGGAAATGTTTTGTCAATCATTTTTGTTATGTTATTGTTGTCTGCATCTTCCAGTTTGATCTTGTTTTTTGTCTACTTCTTTTTTCCCATTTGAATGTTCAATATATTGCATATGGTAGAACAATAAATTGTTCTTAGTATGTATTTTATATTACATCCTTGTTATCTTCCTCATATTTCTCATGGTTAAGGATTAGGACTCATCTTGAGGGTCTGAGTAAACAGGAGGGTTTCTTTAACATATGAATCAGAACATTTGAGATGTTTTCTTTGTTTTGGTATGTTTTGGGGTAGGGAACTAGATACCCTAGGTGAGTGGCTCACCATAGGTGCTGGAACCCAAAGTGGTTGCTAGGGAATCCTATGGGTGAGTTTGTAAACAAGTGATAACAAAAAAATTAAATTGGGAGGGGGGTTTCAAAAGATAATGAAAGATATATATTTAATGGCTAAATCCACGTAGACCTGTTGGAGTACTGGTACCATGGGTAACTGCCAGGGTGGATCCTAAAACTTTGAGAGGGGACCAGTGTTACATCATTTCTAGGGAGGATCCCAATGCACAGGATATGTGATGACACTCACCTAGGCAGTATTCTAGAACCTGAACCTTTGGTGCACAGTCGAGTGGTGCTTTGTTGTTTATGACTTTTATCTTTTGGTATTTTATTACATGGTTATTTTGCTTTATATTTCCTTAGGCCTTGAGAGTATTTTAATTCTATCTCCTAGCACGGGGGGTGGAACTTCACAAGTTTCACATGGATGGGTGGAAAATCTCTTTGAGGCACTGTTTGTGGTTTGTGTCCTGGCTTGGATTCAGATTTATTCACTGATGAAAATTTCCTTTAAAATTTTCTTGTACTACTATCCATTGTAAACAAAGATGTAGAGATCTGTTGTAAGCCCTTGGGAAATTTGATGTATTTGTATTGAATATTAAAGGAAAAGCAATGTAATTTGGGAAGGGTAGATTTAGGGACATCACAGGGAATGTTTATATGGAAATCAGAATTTTGTAATAAAGAAATGTGACTATGTATTTTATATCCTATCTCTCTTGAAATGAAAACTGGAAGTAAGATTTATTTATGTTTTGGTAATACAAATGAATTATGTGTAGGCAAGGTTAATTGGAAATGAAATTAAAGAAAAGGGTAAATTATGTTTAGAAGTACAATGTATTTATTTCTATCTCCTTTCAAAAAAAAAATCTAACTACAATGCAAATTAGGAAAGGAAATGAATTCATTAAGGTAATTTATAGAATCAGTATTTTTTTTTATATTCATGGAAATCAGTTAAGGGGAACCTTTAAGGACATGTTCATTTTTATAATTTCTAAAATAGTCTTAGTGACGTTTAAAAAATAAATCTAGTTGTTGTCTTTGTACTTTAGTCCTGATCCTTATGGCTTCCCTAGCGGCGACATTACATTTGGTATCAGAGCCCTAGGTTGCTACACTGGGAGCCCTAGTGTCTATTTGCATTTAAATTAGTATTTACTTCTTAAATATAGGTCAGCTAGCTACCCTTGACTTATGTTGTATCAATATTTAATCAGAACAAGATGGATGATGAATCAAAGGAGGCTGGCATAAATTTTTTGTGTATATCGAAATTTTATTTTTTTTAATTTTTTGATAGATTTTAGTAATTTGCATATTCAGAGGCCTTTAGAGCATTTTTGGACAGATCTTGCTCTATGGAGTCAAAGTGCTCCCCAAATTTGCCTCTAGATAATTTGATTATCTTTTGAATGGTGTATTGTTTTGAGCTATGTGTCAAAAGTTATGCCTTCTACAAGTATGCATAAATTTCAAAGTAGTTTTTTTAATTTTTTTTAGTTTTTAAATTTTAATTTTCCTTTTCCTTTATATTTTTATTATTTAGTAATAAACATTATGTGGGTTGTTCAGTTCATTTTGAAGGGATTTTGGTGACCCTCAATATCCATCATACATTGTATAAACTTGATGATTTACTAAAATGGATCACTTTTGGCTTACATATTTGGTTATATAGAAATCATTTTGTTTTCCATTAATAGTACCACAGGTAACATCTCACACTAGGTTTTGTAATCCAGGATGCCTCTCGTCACCCGTGGAAGAGCTAAGGAAAGAGTCCAAGATTCTTCCTCTAGATCTCAGTGAGAGATTTCCCATGGGAAATTTGAGGGAGAACAGGATCAGGGTCACCATAGGAATGAGAGTTAAAGTCATGACTCTGAAGAGAGTCAAAGTCATGACTCTGAAGGGGCCCAAATGAGACAACTCATGCAACAAATTTTTTAAAGGCTCGATGCCATAGAAAACAAAGGAAACCAGGAGGAAACAAGCCACTCTCACCACCATGATAGGGAAAGGGATAAAATCCCTAGAAGAAGGAAAACTATACCAAAGATGGAAGCCAGGGATACCGCTCACATGAGGGACTTGCTCAAAATTAATATACCCTACTTTTATGGTAATGAAGGAGGATCCTCAGCCGAAACCTAGTTGTTTGATCTTGAAAGATGTTTCTCCATGCACCCCTTTAGTAGTAACGTGAAAGCTAGATGTGCCATCATGAACTTGAGGAAATTTGCATCCACTTGGTGGCACAATGAAGAGGAAAAACTTCAGGTCAGCATTGACACTGTTTCCTGGGAATTATTCTTAGATAGTTTCAAAGATCGGTACATCTCTAACCAATGGAGGTAGGGTAGGGTAGAATACTTCCACCATCTTGAGCAAGAAAACATGACTGTGGAAGAATATGAGTGAAAATTATATGAACTTAAGCCTTTCTCAGGTTATAAAGATGATGGTCCTATTTGTGTTCAACATTTCATAAGACGATTAAATGATCGCTTATCGGGGGAGGTGGCAGTCCTTGAACTTAAAAACCTTCGGGAGGCTATTATCAAGGCTTTCTTAGTAGAGAGGAAAGTAAGTTCAAGACGAGGTGGTTATTTTGGAAGTCAAGCAATTAATGTTGGGGCAAGTTCTAAAGGGAACTATGATCAAGGGACTCCTAGCTCCAAAAACCAACAATCATCCTTTAAAGGGGGACAAAACTATCACAAAAATAGATTTCACAAAAATAACCAAGGAAATGGAAGGTTTCAGCAACAACAAAACCATAATTACAATCAAAACCAGAAAATTCTCACTCCTCAACCATCCCAGAACTCTCAAAATCTCAATAGGGGGGCTACCAATAGTCAAGCGCACCTCCTGCAAAGAATTTTGTAAAGAACACAGGGTGTTTCTCCTGCGGGCAATAGGGACACATTGCAGCTCATTGTCCTCAGCACACCAACTTGACCAATAATCAGAAATATGTAGCTTCAAAACCAACAATTGGAGATGTTGTTCAGTCCCATAGAGTTTTTGCTATAGTTAGGCATAGGCAAGCTGACCACCAGAGCATGGTCATTGAGACTATAGGTTCATTAAAGGGTAAATCTATCTCTATCTTATTTGATTCTGGAGCAACTGATTCCTTTATATCTCCATCATTAGTAGAGAAATGCGGGCTAGCAGTTGAAGGGCGGAGAGTTAAGTGGCAAGTAGAAATAGCCTCCGGGGCTAAGATGACCACCAACTTATGTGTCCAAAATTGTGTCTTGGGTTTAGGATCCTTCTCAACAAAGTTGGATCTTCATGTGATTCCCCTTGGATCTTATGAAGTTGTGTTAGGAATGGATTGGTTAGATGAGCATGAGGCCAAATTAGATTGTAGAAAGAAAACCATTCACTGCTTAGATGATTTGGGGAAGCCTAAATTCCTAGTTGGGATCCAGTGCCCAATATCACTTCAGATGATCTCGGCAATGCAATTAAAGAGATGCGTGAGGAAGGGATGTCAACTCCTTGCAGTCTCGGTAAATGATCTTGTGGAAGGATAAAGTAAGGAAATTACACTTGACCACCCTCTACTTCAAGAGTTTGTTGATGTCTATCCAACCAAAATTCTGGGGATGCCTCCCAAAAGGGACATAGATTTCCGCATAGAATTGATGCCAGGTACAGAACCCATCTCCAAGGCTCCATATCGCATGACAACTCAGGAATTAAGTGAATAAAAGATGTAGTTAGAAGAAATTTTGGAAAAGGGTTTTATTAGACCAAGTGTGTCACCCTGGGGAGCTCCAGTAATTTTTGTGAAAAAGAAGGACGGATCTCTTAGGCTATGTATTGACTATCGTCAGCTCAATAAGGTAATAATTAAGAATAGGTATCCTCTACCGAGAATTGATGATTTGTTTGATCAGATGAAAGGGGCAAAATTATTTTCTAAAATTGATCTTAAGTCAGGCTATCATCAGTTAAGGATTCAAGAAGCTGACATCCATCGAACAGGTTTCTACACTCAGTATGGTCATTATGAATTTACCGTAGTACCTTTAAGTCTCATGAATGCACCCTCAATATTTATGAGCCTTATGAATGGGGTATTCATGATTTACTTGGATAAGTTTGTGACAATATTTTTGGATGATATTTTGGTATACTCTAGATCATTAGAAGAGAATGAGCAACATCTCCGGCAAGTGTTACAATTCCTTCGAGAAAATTAGTTGTATGCCAACCTGGAGAAGTGTGAGTATTTCCAAATAGAATTTAAGTATCTTGGCCATGTTATCTCAGGGGAAGGCATAGTAGTGGATCCTACCAAGATTCAAGCCATAGTGGAATGGCCAACATCTACCAACATTTCAAAAGTTTGCAGTTTCATGGGGTTAGCTAGTTATTATAGGTACTTCATCAAGGGATTCTCTAGATTAGCACATCCCATCACCTCCTTAAAAAGGAAAGGAAAGAAGTTCACTTGGACTGAGAGATGCACATAATCTTTGCAAATATTAAAAGAAAGGTTAACCAGTGCCCCAATATTGGCTGTACTCGATCCCTCAGAAAAATTTCTAGTTTGCACAGATGCCTCCTTGGAAGGCATAGGAGCAGTACTTATGCAAGATGGAAGGGTTATTTCTTATGAATAAAGAAAACTTAAAGATCATGAGCTTAACTACCCTACGCATGATTTGGAATTAGCAGAAGTAGTTCATGCCTTGAATCATTGGAGGCACTTCTTGTTAGGGAATTAGTTTGAATTGCACACAGACCACCGAAGCCTTCAGTACATTTTTACATAGCCAAACCTTAATGACAGACAGTGTAGGTGGATGGAATTTTTATGTGAATATGACTTTGAGGTCAGATATATTCAGGGAAAAGAGAATGTGGTAGCAGATGCTTTAAGTAGAAGAAGGAATGAACTATCATCACTTTCTCTTACTACTGATTTAAGGGGTCATATTTTGTAGACACTCCCCTCAGATGCTTGGTATCAAGAAGGTAGAGTAGAAATAGAATCAGGAAGGGCCTTAGAAGGAATATTCACAAGTTATTTTGTAGAGTCAAATGGGCTATTAAGACAACAAGGCCGAATTTATGTACCACTTTCAAGTGACCTTCGGAAGGTCATCATGACCGAAGCTCATTGTGCTCCCTATTTAGCTCATCCAGGGGTTAAGAAAATGCACACTGACCTACGACAGATATATTTTTGGTTAGGTATGAGGAGAGATATAGCAGATTTTGTGGCTAGGTGCTCAAAATTTTAGAGGGTCAAGGCTGAGCATCATCATCCAACAGGTCTCCTGCAACCACACTTAATTCTTGAATGGAAATGGGATATGATATCTATGGATTTTATTGTGGGACTACCCATCACTTATCAGAGACATGACACTATCATGATCATAGTTGACAAGTTGACCAAAGTAGCACATTTTTCTCCCATGCAGTCAACCTATACTGCCTCCTCAGTAGCCAGGGTTTTCATGAAGGATATAGTTACGTTGCATGGTGTCCCTAGGAAGGTTATCTCAGATAGAGATCCTGTGTTCACTTCAAAGTTTTGGACATAATTGCAACATGCCTTAGGGACTCGGCTAAACTTTAGTTCAGCATATCATCCAGAAACTGATGGCCAAACTGAGAAAGTAAATCAGGTACTAGAGGATATGCTTAGAATGTATGTAATGGATAGGAAATCCCACTGGGAGGACTATTTGTATCTAGTGGAGTTAGCATATAATAATGGTTATCACAGTTCTATTGGAATGTCACCTTACTAGGCTCTTTATGGTTGTCCTTGTTGTACACCTCTAATTTGGGATCACTTAGAGGATAGGGTAATCCTTGGACCAGAAATGTTACAAGATATGGAACAGCAGGTGCAAAGAATTAGGGAGCACCTTGTGATAGCTCAGGACAGGCAGAAAAAGTATGCAGATGCTCACAAAATTGACAAATAGTTTTCTGTAGGAGATAAAGTGTTTTTGAGAGTCTACCCACGGAAGAGCCCTATCCATTACAGAAAAAGTTCTAAGTTGGCACCTAGATTTGTGGGTCCATTTGAGATCCTAGAGAGGATAGGACCTCTTTCCTATCAATTTGCCCTACCACCTAGCCTTGCACTTATTCATGATGTGTTTCATGTTTCTATTCTTAGAGAGTATATTCCTGATTTGACTCATATATTAGATTGGAACACTTTACAGGTAGAGGACGGGCAGCTCACTTTGGAGCCAGTACGTATTCTCCAAAAGCAAACTTTGACCCTCAATGGTCGCAACATAGAGCAGGTAAGGGTCCTATGGGATCCTAATGATGAGGTCTCAGCTACATGGGAGGATGCTAGCAAACTCAGATCCACATATCCATATTTATTTTTAGGCTTTCAGGAGAAAGCCTAATCCTACGGGGTGAGGATGTAATGCCCACCCTAGTATCTTGATATTTTGCACAGACATAATTTCTATATTGAGCATTATGGACTCTATGTTTTATTTATTTTTAGTTGATGAGACATTATGAGTATATGTTTGGATAATTATAATATTTTATGGAAGATAGAAAATGATTTAAAAGTTTTTATCAAGACATGTTATTTCATATATTTGATTGTATTTGTTATAAAGATGATTCAATTCTTGATTTACATTATGGAGTAATGATTATTTTTGGAGCTAACCATACTTATCCAATTATGCCTTGATATTGATGCTATCTGATGTGTTTGTAGGATGAGGAGAGGCAGTCATAGTCACTTTTATAGGAGATCCACATGATGTCGCACTCTCCCTCCATGTTTGACATTGGTTGTATATTTATATATGTACAGATGTTTCTCTTGACTTGGTGATGTAGGATGCAAGTACCACGCATCGACTTCACCCGGCTACACAGGTCTGAGCGTGCCTTAAAAAAATCCTTGAACATTGTTGTGTGGAGATATTTCTAAAAGCACTCTCAAGGGAACCTTGTTGACTTAGGTTCTTGTTTAGGAAGTCACCTCAGTTGGGGGGGTTAAGTAGTTTTATAATTTTGTGATTTGGTTATTTATGCTTTAGTGTATGTTTTCTTTGTCTCATTAATTGTATTTATATATTAAGGAATGATGCTTCTCTATCTTTTGAAATATGAATTTGATGCTTTATTTGTGTAATATATATGTGTATGTATATATGGGTGCACA
>MU223876.1:2832541-2851231 GCA_018584345.1 Thuja plicata | reverse complement strand
CTAGTTAGTTTCCATTGGGCTATGTGAATTCCTTGAGGATTATTTTCACCTTTGTTCTTTTATGGTCTTGGTGAGTTAAATAAGTAAATAAATATAAATAAAACCTTTAGTTATGCTTTCAGGAATTATTTTTTAATGTTTTTAAAACCAACTATATTAGATGGAGCCCTTGCTTCCCATAAAGAAACTCCTCCAACTATATGGATGGATTTTAATATTTGGAGTATGTGAGGAGTTGGGGTTTTATGGGGGAGAAAATTGGATAATCATTTTGGAGAAGGAAATTTCAGAAGTATGAAATAGTTGGAGTTAGGATTTATCTGGGAGGAAGGAGGAGTTTTATCTCAGGAGAAACTTATAAATACAACCCGAAAGGAGAGCATCCATCAGGAATTTGGAAGGAGGGGTTGGTTCATACAGGAAGTAGAGGTTGCTCAACTTTGGAAAGGTTTCTCCGCAAGACCCTAGGTAGGATCTGTAACCATAGAAAAATACTCCTTTCATGTTTTGGTATATATGTGTGTGGGTGTGTGTGTGGGTGTCTGTGTGTGTTTAATAATGTTTGATATTCATTTCCTAAAAGTTTATGTGGTGTGAATTTTTTTGAAAGATGGGGAATAATGTAATGATTTATTCAGTAAGAATGATGTTATATAATGATATAATTTCCTTTTAATCTCTCTGGGAAGGTTATGTTTTCTTTGTAGATGTATAGGATGCTTTAGTTTGTGTATTTAGGTTTCAGGGAAGATTAGGGAGTTTAGGTATGTGTTTTTTTAGATGTTTCAGGAAGTTTTGCAAATGGTTATTTTTACCCTATGTTATGTAGATTTTGGAAATGTTTTGTCAATTGTTTTTGTTCTGTTATTGTGGTCTACATCTTCCAGTTTGATCTTGTCTTCTGTCTACTTTCTTTTTCCCATTTGAATGTTCAATATATTGCATATGGTAGAACAATAAATTGTTCTTGGTATGTATTGTATATGATTTCCTTGTTATCTTCCTCATATTGCTCACGGTTAAGGATTGGAACTCATCTTAAGGGTCTGAGTAAACATGAGGGTTTCTTTAACATATGAATCAGAACATTTGAGATGTTTTCTTTGTTTTGGTATGTTTTTGGGTAGGTAACTAGATACCCTAGGTGAGTGGCTCACCATAGGTATTGGAACCCAAAGTGGTTTCCAAGGAATCCTATGGGTGAGTTTGTAAACAAGTGATAACAAAAAAATTAAATTGGGAGGGAGGTTTCAAAAGATAATGAAAGATATATATTTAATGGCTAAATCCACATAGACCTGTTGGAGTACCAGTACCATGGGTAACTGCCAGGGTGGATCCTGAAACTTTGAGAGGGTACCAGTGTTACATAGCCTCCAGAGAGGATCCCAATGCACAGGTTGTGCGATAACACTCACCTAGGTAATATTCTAGAACCTGAACCTTTTGTGCACGGTCTAGTGGTGCTTTGTTGTTCATGAATTTTATCTTTTGGTATTTGATTACATGGTTCTTTTTCTTTAGATTTCCTTACGATTTTAGAGTACTTTGGTTCTATCTCCTAGCACAGGGGGTGGAACTTCACAAGTTTAACATGGTTGGGTGGAAAATCTCTTTGAGGTACTATTCGTGGTTCGTGTCTTGGCTTGGATTTAGATTTATTCAGTGATGAAGATTTCCTTTGAAATTTTCTTGTACTTCTATCCATTGTAAACAAAGATGTAGAGATCTATTGTAAGCCCTTGAGAAATTTGATGTATTTGTATGCAATATTAAAGGAAAAGAAATGTAATTTGGGAAGGGCAGATTTAGGGACATCAAAGGGAATGTTTATTTGGAAATAAAAAATTTGTAATAAAGAAATGTGATTATGTATTTTATATCCTATCCCTCTTGAAATGAAAACTGGAAGTAAGAGTTATTTATGTTTCGGTAATACAAATGAATTGTGTGTAGGAAAGGTTAATTGGAAATGAAATTAAAGAAAAGGGTAAATTATGTTTAGAAGTACAATGTATTTATTTATGTCTCCTTTCAAAAAAAAATATAAATACAATGCAAATTAGGAAAGGAAATGAATTCATTATGGTAATTTATAGAATCAGTATTTTTTTATATTCATGGAAATCATTTAAGGGGAACCTTTAAGGACATGTTTATTTTTATAATTTCTAAAACAGTCTTAGTGACATTTTTTTTTTAAATCTAGTTGTTGTCTTTGTACTTTAGTCCTGATCCTTATGGGTTCCCTGGCGGGGACATTACATCACAGGTGCATCTATGGTTTCTGTAGATGTAAATGATGTAAATACCTTTTACATGTTTAATTCTGAGTATATACTTCGATCGATCACACCAAGTAGTCGTTGGATAGTCTGAATGTCTCTGCTCTCTGATTTCCTTAGGTCATTGTGTTGGAAATAATAGAATGGTGTGTACTGAGAGGGGAGGGGTGAATCAGTACCCTCAAAACTTTTATCACTTAACCTTATCATTTTAGTAATCAATTGTATTACTAACCATATATGCTATTCTATCTTTGTGTATGTTATATCAAATCATAAACTCAATCAGCATGTAAATATTCATAGAAATATTCATGAAATGTATTGACACATGACACAATATTTGGTAATGCAAAAAACCCCTGTTAGAAGGTAAAAATTGCAGTGGGGATGAAACCCACAAAGCTTCACTATCTACAGAATGGAAGGGGTTGGTTAAGGCTTACAATTTTGATCACTTCTGATGACCTACCATGTTAGGAGTATCATGTCGAAACTCGTTAAGGTCTACTCTATTAAGATCTTTAGCAACACTATTTAGTATGTACTCGGTTAAGAGATTTACAAAGGATTGTTAAATCCACCTTTCTCAAGGATTTCTTCTATTTTCTACACTTGTTAGAATGTAGTCAAAAATATTCATTGACCTAAGTATATTCAATCTAGAATTATTGGTTACAGATCCAATAAAGATTACATGTATATTTATCACCTATAGTGATTGATCAATACCTTTGTTCTACTCAGTAGCCTTGAATCTGGTTCTTGATAACCTATTTCATCTTTTGTTGTTCTTCTACATGAAACTCTCAGTCTAATCCATTGATTTTCTTCTCAGCTACAATCATCATCATACACATGTGTTCTGATAGATTACATATCTATTTATACAATGAGTTTGACCTAAATGAGCTTCACGTATTACAATGATAACCATATGATCAAAGGTTTACAACTTGACCTTGATCTCCTAGTTTGCATGTTTCTAATCAGTTAGAATGGTTAAAACAATTAAAATTATGTTTCTTGTCCCTTAAGAAATGGATTTAAAGCTAATCAAAAAGATAAATATAAAACACAAGTGTTTTATCTGACGTGGAATTTGGATCCACATTTCTCAGGATTATAATTGTCTCTCAGTAGACTGGTGCTCGGGATGCTCTTTAGTATGTCGGGAACTTCTGGTATCTATTATGTCAGGTTACACTATAATATGCTTGTCAGGTTCCTTTTTCAGGTTTGCTCTGTTGGGTTACTCTATCGGGTTCCTCTTGTAAAATTTTTGGGTTGCACTAGTAAATCATGTTGTCGGGTTCCCTTGTGAACTTGTCTGTCGGGTTGCACTAAACCTGTCTTTCAGTGTTGGTGTTACTGATAGTTTCAAAACTATTTTTCTTTGCATACTAATGGAAAAATATATCTTCAATCCCCTTTGACATTAGTATCAAAAACTAATATGTGCAAAATAAAAAAATGTTTAGCAATGTACACCATGTGTTCACCTTGTCATTATGACTCCCCCTATGTATATGTCAGTATAATATATGTATATACATTTATCATCTCCCCCAATCACCTTGTTTTCCCCCTCTATCATACCATATTCCCCTTATCATTTTCCTCCTATTGATATCATTTCCCCCCTTTTTTGATAGTAAGGGCAAAGGTGTAATTACTTACAACTTGTCAAAAATGTGGGAATGAGAGTTGTTCATGTCCTCCATCATCTTCTCCCATTTTTCTTGAAGGTGTTCTAGAGCCATGTGCTCCAATGTGATCCTTGGGTGCATATAATAGATGTTTTCAGTGACAGACATCTTAGGGGTGGCAATTAATTTTCTTGTCATTGTCATATGTTATTGCAGTAGTGTAAGATTGGGTAGCAGTAGAGCCTATAGCTTGGTTACCTCATCTCTAAACTTTGATTCTTCCTCTTGAATTTGAATTCTCAACTTCTTTTCTTCCATTACCTTTGCATAATGCAACTGTATTACAGTGTCAGTTGTTGAGAGACCTTGAGCACTAGAAGTAAGATCTGCATCTATTTTTGCAATCTTTTCACTATTCTCCTTAGTGAATTTATCTAATGTGCTTAACTTCTTAACTAAGGTGATTGCTTCTAAAATGATTGTTTCTAATTCATTTACTTGTTCAGACAGCTTTACCTTGTTCTCGGCCACTTCTTGGCTGATTTTATCAGTCAATTTGTACTAGTACTTTTTCTCTACTCGTTCTTCTATTGCCTTTTCTGCATCCACATTCTGTGATTGGATTGCGTCGGTAAGAACGGCTAATTGATTAATGATAGATGCATTTTGATCAATATCTGTATCAGGTGCTATCTATTGAATAATATCTCTTGTTGTCTCAAGTACCTGAGTGTCCTTTGTCTCCTTCTTAAGCTTATCTTAGATAGCTTTTATTCGGCAAAGTTCTGCATAGTTTGTAAGTGCCTCTGCATCCAATGTCCTTGGATGACAGGCTAGTATCTCAATAATCTCTTCCAGTGTAACTAGATTCTTGTTCTTGTTCTTCTTATTATTATTTGATAGAGTTGTGGAGGGACCTGTATGCAGTACCATAGCAAGTTCCTTTTCTTGGTCTAATGTGCTTGGTGAAGGCTTTGGAGTATGTGTACTTGTATCCTGCTGCCCAGTGTCTTCTTTTTGGTTGGGAGTGGACGTCTCCACATCAACCTTAGCCTTATCTACAGTATCTCCTTCAGTATCCTTAGGATTGGTATTAATTTTCTTCTCTTCTTCACCTTTGTATTTTTGTTCTCCTCCTGTTTCTTTTTTTTCTCCATCTTTATTCTTCTCATCGGATGTGTTTTTTGGTTCCTCTTCACCCTTATCTTTGGGTATGCTTGCATCCTTGTCGGGTGATTTATCCTTCTTCGAGATAATATTAATAGCTTGTACCAATAGTGGTATTTTTCCTAGTGTATCTACTTGAGAAGCATCTTTTTTTGTTTCATGTTCCTTGGTTTGGTCTGGGACAATAGTGACATCTTCATCTTTCTTTACCTCATATGTAGGATCTTCTCCAGTAATATCAATGATAGTATTATTGGTGAATGTTTCATCTGTAGTATCCATATCTTTGTTAGCTTATGTGTTTAATGCTTCTTCATTAACATCCTCACCATCATTTATAATAATGTGTATTGGGCTCGGTTTAGCCTGTTCTTCTTCTTTGTGAGGTTCCTCGATAAGAGTTAATAGTGGGTCGGGACATGTGTCCTTTTTAGGTACATCAAGT
The DNA here is from genome assembly GCA_018584345.1 of Thuja plicata. Taxonomy (NCBI): domain Eukaryota; kingdom Viridiplantae; phylum Streptophyta; class Pinopsida; order Cupressales; family Cupressaceae; genus Thuja; species Thuja plicata. Next base: position 2,845,685 of record MU223876.1, on the reverse strand, counting down.
ATTTGTCTCCAAGTATCCTCACTTTTTTTGTCAAGCTCAATTAGGTTTCCCTGTAGCACTTTGTAGGCTCTTAATTTTGCTGAGAACCTTTTGGACTGTAACTTCATCATTTCTTCAATCTCTTCCATCTTAGATTCAGGTGGCATAACAGAAACTAGGGCTCTTTCCCTTATTTTTTTCTCTGAATGTAATGCAAATGTCCACCTTGTTGATAGTATTTCTATAATTTCTTTAGGAATCTTGTCTTCAAACTATATTGGTACATATTTGAATACACACATTGTTGTGATGATTTCCTCTTCTAACTTACTCTGATCCTCAGGATCCAGAGTTGGGCATTTTCTAATCGTAGGGTCTGTTATTGAACCTGACTTGATGATTGATGCACATACCTCATCAATTGTCACTGGGAAATTATCTTAATTGGTTATTCATATTTTTTTGTGTCCTCTATGTCTTCCTTAGTTTTGATGAACTTTCTTCTTTTTCATGGTGCTTGTTTCCTAGTTTGAGGCTTTCTCTTGTAAGTCCTCACTTATCCTTTTGTTACCGGTGATGCACTTGCATCTTTATTTGTCTGACTTATAGTACTTGATGCAGTAGTAGCCCTTGGTTTCTTTGTTGGTGGTGGTGTGCATCAAACTCTATAGATTCAGAGTCACTCGATTCTTCTTCTTCACCGATGGGTAACTGTCCCTTGGTGTCATCCTTTTGTCATAGCTCTTCATCATTTACCGACAACTTTAACCATTTTCTCTTTCTTTCTATCAATTTTATTCACAACTAAGGATGTTTAATTCTTTCCTTGGATTCCTCATAGGTTCCAAACCTAGATTGTGACTTATCCACTGGTTTATTTATCAATGCTTTAATAGCATTGGTGGCTTGATCTATGTTGACCTCATAGTCAAGTAGCACTAGCCATGTTGTCCTCGGTACAGCTAGTTTGATAAAAAAATTATCAATGTCCACCATAAAGAAAATATTAGTCTTATACTTTTCTACCAGTTGTTCTGATATCCTCATTCTTTTCTACATTCTTTCCTTAAATCCAGTAAAGTATTCATCCATAACTGATACAAAGTTGTCACCCAGTGACTTGATGAATTCATTGATTTGTATGGTCATTGGTCAGGTAATATCCCAGTTGACATTACCTATGGATGGAAACAAGTTCTGGAAATAGAAAAATGTACACATTAAGAGTGATCCAAACTTACATGAATTGGACTTTGTAAACCTGATTGTCCCCGTGGTCTCATCTAATTGCTTCAATAGAAGCTTGGATAGATCCAATTGTAGACATTTCTTTACAATCTTATAAAAGTGTCAACTGCTCCACATGCTATGTTGTTTAACCTACTAGATTGGTATATCTTATACCCTAGTACACATGCACCGAACTTTAGTTCTGGATCGGTGATGGTGTTAACCTTCAATCCTTTGTTATCCCATACTTCTCCTGTCATCTTCTCAATCTCGAGATGAGAAGGGTGTTTGAGGACCTTGGCCTTTTCGGTTATAGGAAAATTGGTCACAGCGTGTATCACATCTCTGGTGATTGGTTTTGGCTCATCTAGCCACATTTTTTGGTCATGCACTCTGCTCAACACTATCTGAATCCATTCAATTTTAAACTTCCTTGAGAACATTAGGGCACATGTCATCCCTTTGACCTTGATGTGTTTAGTTTATTCCTTGATGGTTTTTCCTGTGCAAAGCTTCTTGTAAGCTTGATCAACTTCAAGATATCCTATCTCAGCGATCTTGCAATGTATGTAGCAACGGACATCTTCAATTGGTAAAACCCTAGGTGGAATGTCATAGAACGCACTAGCATTGTCAGGTTGTGAAGCAACCTCTGGATAGATTTTATACTTAGGTTCTTCACAAGTGGATTTCTTGATCAGATTAACCTTCTTCTCTTTGGCATTCTTGATTTTTGAAACTCTTGAAGTGGTTGCCATCATTTCTGAGAATTTAGAACTTTTCCCGTAAAATAAACAGTGAGCTCGGTGATATTACTTACTTAACCTTTTTTAGCTACTATTTTATTGGAATCTGAATGTCATGAATCTTCTTGGAATGATCTGCAATTTAGTCACTCTGTTTCACTCTTCTCTTCTCTGCTCCACTTCTTAATCACTTTGTGAATAATAATATTTTATGTCACCCTATTTATAAATAATTCCCTAAGTGGCACAATTAATTCTCTACGCACTTGTCGAGTGTCGAAGACGGAGTTGCTCGGGTTACATGCCAACTTTGTTTTTGGTAAAAACATGATGCTTAAGGCATGTGTTAACTCATTTAACTTTTCACACATTTACCGATGGATCTCGATATATGGCAAAGACAACATTTTCTTTTGATTATGGATGATGTTCGGTTTACATGAGGAACTTAGCTTTTGTTTGTTAACCAATGATTTTTTGTAAGCATTGACAACTTAGCTTTGTAAGTACACTGATGCTTTTCGGTATGCATTAATCAGCGAGATTGAATTCACAGAATCATAACAAGCAATACCATAGTGCATCTTTAATCATGTTGATTTGGCATTTTAACTATGTATAATAGAACTGATGTAAATTATAAATTAGTATAGTGCAGTTCCATACTTGTTCATCTTATGTGGGGGTGGTGATGTCACCAAATCCATTGGATAAGGTGTCACCCATTGCATTGCTTGGTCCAGCATCATCAGTGTTTGTAGCTTTCCTCCACATTTTGTTTCTCATCTTCCTAATGTCTTCAATGGTGTTTCCATTGGTAAAGGTGCTTGTCTCTATCACTCGGTCTTTGTAGTCTTTTCTTAGATGACCAACTTTATGACAGTGTATGCATGCCATTCTGGGTTTAATCTATCTCCTAGACTTTCTCATCCATTTTATCATGCATTTTTCTGCAGTGTGTCCATATCTACCACATGTTATGCAGTTTGTCCATGTATTGTAATCCCAAACATATGAGTTACTGACTCTTTTCGATTGATAAGAATTTTCTTGATCTTTAGGCTTCCATGCTTGCTTTTTCTTCTTCCTACATTCAAGAGATGTGTGCCCATGCATTTTTCAATTAGGACAACATTTTTCCATGTAGGTTTCCTTCTTTGGTTGTTTTACCTCAGATTTACATTCATATGCTTTATGTCCTTTCTTGTTACATTTATAACAATTTCCTATGAATGAAGGTGTGGATTTAGGAATACCTTTTATTTTTCTCTTGCAAACATTTGATGTGTGGCCTGGTTTTCCACAATGATTACATGATTGCTTTCTTGGTCTTATATTTGTGTATACATTCTTTGGATCAGCTTGGTATGGTGATTCTCCATACTTGGTATACCCTAATCTGGTATTGTTGTTGAATCTTCTTTGTCCATCCAGAAATCATCCATACTTTTGGTGCTTTCTCCAGCTCTCTTGATCATATCATTGTGTTGCTCCTGAATTCTTGATTCATGCTTCAATCATTCATTTTCTTCTCTTAGCTCACCGATAGCTTCCAACTTTCCATTCAGTTCTATGTTCATTCAGTTTTCCTCCTGACTTATAAGTATAATTTGATTGGTGATCTCATGATGATGTTCAGTAAGTCTTTGTATTTCTGACTCTTTCTCTTGTATATTTTTAGTAATCTTCCTCATGTCATCAATAGCTAGTGTTATTTCTTGTTCACCTTTTCTAGCATTATTCATAACCTCAATCATTCTTACCATCTGTGTCTCTTGACCGATTTGGAGTGATTTCACTTGTCCAGCCAGATGTTGATTGATTTCATTTAGACTTGTAATGCTTCCTTCACATGTGTCTGATGTATTGCAAGATGTAGCTACTAAAGACTCAAATAAATCAGGTATCTCTTCTTCATGATAGTTTGTTTCATTATAGTGAGATGCCATAACCTTTCTTCCATCTAGCAACTATCTCATCTTGACTCTAGCTTCTTTATATTGTTCTTAGAAGATATATATTTCTAACTTTTGATTCTCAATACTCTTGTCTAGATTATACCTTTCCATTGTGTGATCTTTTATCTTAAGTATTTAAACATTTTGAAATAAGAGATCTAGCTCTGATACCAATTGTTGGAAATAATGGAATGGTGTGTACTGAGAAGGGAGGGGTGAATCAGTACCCTCAAAAATTTTATCACTTAACCTTTATCCTTTTAGTAATCAATTGTATTACCAACCATATATGCTATTCTATCTTTGTGTATGCTATATCAAATTATAAACTCAATCAGCATGTAAATATTCATAGAAACATTCATGAAATGTATTGATACATGACACAATATTTGGTAACACAAAAAACCCTATTACAAGGTAAAAACTGCGGTGGGGATGAAACCCACAAAGCTTCACTATCTATTGAATGGAAGAGGCCGGTTAATGCTTACAATTTTGATCACTTCTGATGACCCATTTCATCTTTTTTTGTTCTTCTGCATAAAAATCTTAGTCTGATCCATTGATGTGCTTCTTGGATAACAATCATCATCACATACATGTGTTCTAATAGATTATATATCTATTTATACAATGAGTTTGACCTAAATGATTTTCACATTTAACAATGATAACTCTATAATCTAAGGTTTACAACTTGACCTTGATCTCCTAGTTTTCATGTTTCTAATCAGTTAGACTAATTAAAACAATTATAATTATGTTGCTTGTCCCTCAAGAAATGGATTTAAATCTAATCAAAAAGCTAAATATAAAACACAAGTGTTTTATCTGACGTTGAAGTCAGATCCACATTTCTCGGGATTGTAACTGTCTCTCGGTAGACTGGTGCTCAGGATGCTCTTTAGTTTGTTGGGTACCTCTGGTATCTATTCTCTCAGGTACCTCTGGTATATGTTCTATTAGGTTATACTGTAATCTACTTTTCAGGTTCCTCTGTCAGGTTTTCTCTATCGGGCTCCTCTTGCAACATTTTTGGGTTGCACTAGTAAACTGTGTCGTCGGGTTCCCTTGTGAACTTGTCTTTCGGGTTGCACTAAACCTGTCTTTCAGTGTTGGTGTTACCGATAGTTTCAAAATTATTTTCCTTTGCATACTAATGGAAAAATATGGCTTCACGCTTCTCTTCAAATGGTAAGGAAATAGATAACTATTAGGTGCTTTATACAATGTTAAGTGTCAAAAACTCACATTACCCAATACTGTCCAGTAAGTGATAAATCTCGCGATCATAATATATGCATTGTCCGATGTTGCACTCTTAGATATACATTCCATGATGTTGGCCAATATCATACCTAAGCTCGCTAGAGCTCAATCCACATAATCAGGGGTAGTATATATCCTGATATCTTCATCTAATGCTCCCCCTAAGGCCATGCTTGACCAATTAGGTTGATTCTACTTTGTTAAAATCAGCCAAAGATCTAGTAGCATCTATTGTCTCTCCCTGAACCAATATCTCACTTGTCTCTTTGATTTCCCATAACTTACCACTATTTTTATCTTCTACTTTCTTGAAACAACTGTCAAAATCACTCTCTAGTTCTGCAACACTCTTACTAGTATCATTGTCATTATTTTATGTATTCTTAGGAGGTGGTACTCTTTTGTTATTCACTCCATTATACCTGCAAAACTTTTCTATATGTCCTGGATTGTTGCATTTGTAACATATAGTAGGTCTTTTGTCCTAATTTACTTGTAGCTTACAATACTTTGTAATGTGTCCAATGTTATTGCATCTATAACATGTAGGTTTCACTATAGGCTCTCTTCTATTTCCTTGTCTATATCCAGATTGATTGAGATTCCTGCATTCTGATTTCTTGTGCCCACATGCATTATAGTTAAAACAATAATCAGAATTTTTTTTAAAAGGGGCATTACCTCTGCAATCTCTTTTCATGTGTCCAAACTTGTTACAACCAAAACATCTACCTCTGAAAGGTCTGATCTGCTCTTTAGGTTTTTCAAGAGTAGGTTTTTGTGCATCAATCTTCGCATCTTGTTTCTCTTCCTGATTCTTGGAACATTCAGCTTCATTGAAGCCAATACCATTCATATCACCTTTAGGTTTCTGTCTGTCCCTTTGGTCATCGATCAAGTCACTGCTCATGTGAATTTTCTCAATGTGTTTCTTTGTCTCAACAAGTTCACCCTTTATGATCTAATCATATTTCTCCAATTCTAGATACTTGTTCTTGTAATGGTCAATCTCATTCTTCATTTGTTCCATCAAAACATTTGCATTTTTCAAGGCTTCTTCAATCTTGTTTTTAGCATCTTTTTCTTGTTGAATGTCTTTAGCAATGGCTTCATTCTCAAGCTTCAAAGTGTCATTCTCATGTTCAAGTTTCTTTATCCGATTTGAATTGTCATTATCTAAATCTTCCTTTATCTAAACCATAAGGTCTTGTCTCTGATTTCTAGAAATTTCAAGTTGGTCTTTCAGTTTCTTGATGAATCCATCTACTCTCCTTAATTTCTTCTTTTTCTTTGTCAAGGTCTTCAAGTGCAGCTTCAAATTTCTCTTGCAGATTATCCAAATCTATTATGATCTCCCTTAAGTTGTTAGGATTTCTCTCCAAGAGAAAATGTTAGAATTGATGAATATGCAGAAACAAATGAAGAAGAAAGCATGACTGAGCCTGAGAGTTACAAATCATTCACCTGTCCTGATGAGGTAGATTATAATGAATTACCTGAAACTTTACCTGAAACTAAAGCTAAAGTTTCTGAGCAACAGTATGCACCTGCCAAGTCACAGAACAAAATTTTCGGGCAACAGGAGGTGACTTTTGAGCTATCTGATGGAGATGTCGAGTCACAGTTTAAACCTGAATTAAACATGAATGATTAATCTGAAACACAGAAAGAACCTACTTTGGAAAAGTATGTTAGAAGGCACCATAAACTTGATCAAATCATAGGAGAAAAGGATTATGCATTCATGACAAGGGCAAATTGAGAGAAGACACCTGCTTGTTATGTGATTTTGAGCCTAAAACAGTAAAAGATGCTTTAGACAATGAAGACTAGATTTAATCCATGAATGAAGAGACTGAACAGATTGAAAATAATAATACTTGGATACTTGTACCTAGGCCAAATGATAAAAATGTAATTGGTACAAAGTGGGTATTGAGAAACAAGCTGAATGAGCATGGTGCGGTAACAAGGAATAAAGCTAGACTGGTATGCAAGGGTTATGCACAAGAGGAAGGGTTATGAGAATGGTACGAGAGATTGCACAACTATCTGATGAAGATTGGATTTGCTACAACCAATGACAACATCAATCTATAGTTGAAGACAAAGAAAAGTAACGATACTTTATTACCTAAATTTTTGTTGATGACATTATCTTTTGTGGACAAGATATGTTATGTCAAGCATTTTCAAAGGAGATGCAAACTAAATTTGAGATGTCTATGTTTGGTGAGATAAAAAAATTTGTTGGCTTACAAATATATCAGATGAAGAATGGTATCTATATTACTCAATCAAAATATGTCAAAGAGATACTAAAAACTTTTGGAATGGAAGATTCAAAACCAGTGAGTACTCCCATGACCACTAGACAGAAATTAACAAAGAATGATGAGACAAAAGAAGTAAATCAAACACTATACAAATCAATGATTGGAAAGCTGTAATATGTTGCACATAATAGATCTGATATTGCATTAGTTGTTGGTATTGTTGCTATACTTTTGCTAATCCCAAGGAAACTCATATAATGGCAGTAAAAAGGATTCTGAGATATTTGAAAGGAACAGATGAATATGGTCTGTAATATAGAAGGAATGAGAAATTTGAACTCAGAGTTTATATTGATTCTGATTGGGCTGGAAATGTAGATGACAAAAAAAGCACCATATGAGGAGCATTTATTTTGGGAAAAATATTAGTTTCATGGACAAGCAAGAAATAGAACTGCATCTCACAATCTACAGTTGAAGCCGAGTATGTGGCAATAGCAGTTGATTGCTCTAATATTATGTGGTTGAAGATACTACTGAAAGGTATGAAAGAAGAGATCACAGAACCAATTTTCATATATTATGATAACACGAGTGCCATTAATATTTCAAATAACCCTGTATTGCACTCTAAGACAAAGCATATAGCTATCAAGTATCATTACTTGAGGGAGCTAGTTCAAAAGAAGGAAGTGAGACTGGAATATGCGAACACTAAGGAACAGTTAGCAGACATATTTACAAAGGCACTACCCAAAGATGCTCATGAGTATCTGCGAGGTAAATTGGGGGTAATTCCCCTATCTAAAGCTAATTAGTTTGGAATGGTACTGTTGCATCAAATATTATATTCAGAATATTTTTCACATTGATGCACAGACAGTCACACTTTAGGATGCTGCCTAAAGTTGTGAAATACAGACTAAGATAGAAAAGTAGATCAGTCATAAGCAAGATGATAGGAACAACATGATACAGAGTTTAGAACAGAAGAAATTTCATGATGAAGATGTCAATGTCTTTGGCATTGTTTTCAAAGAGGGAGAAGTTTACTAAAAGAGGGAGAATTATACTGAGAAAGATACAGGGAGAGTTTACTACTTAGAGGAAAAGAGATTGATGAACAGAAACAAAAAAACATCAGTGTGATCATAGAGACAGAGGGACAAAATTTTTACAAGATGAGAATCAGAATGAAGCTAAAAACATTAATGAAGATTTGTTCATACCAGGGAACACAGGCAGACCTTTTGTATTGCATGGTAACTATGTTTTTAATGTTATTGTTTTATTGTTTTGTGTTGCCATCAATGCCAAAGAGGGATATTGTTGGAAATATTATTTGGATCATTAATGTCAAACCTTAACTAGTGAGACTATAGCTATCTGTTTGAGTACCATATCTATTGATTGATGGAGGAGATTTAACAAGAAGACCAAGAAGAATGGTTGAGTTATGAGGAATTACAAAGGGTACTTTATCAGTTGGCACATTGGCAAAGTGATATGTTGTTTATCTTTGACTGACAGTTTACTGAGAACAGTTTATGCCAAGCAAGTTTTGTGTCGGTCAAGCACTAGTGTATGCTGAGCATATTTTCTTGTATGTGTCGACCATCGGTAAATTGTTGAGGAACATAGTGTTGGCCAAGCAGCGGTATTTTGATGATTGATGAGATTTAAGATCTCTGGCTGACATAGTTGATTTTATTGGGATATGTAAATTGAATTAAGGATAAGCACATTTGATCTACACTATGTAAATGCACGGGTAGCCGTAATTAATGCATGGATCAAAGATTTAATTGGTGATTGTATTGGAGAAATAAATTAAATGTAATGATGGAAAGATCAGTTGGATCTAACCTAACCTAAGATCTACAATCTTGATTAAGTGGCAAAAGATGTATCTAACCTAGAAGGAGAGGTATATGATAACCTCAAGGGGTTATTCATGGATACAACTGAGTATGTAGAGTATGGAAGAGGATTGCATGGTTAATTAACTGACTGGAAAGATCTAAGCAAAGAAGGCTGAGCAAAGAAGCAAAGAGAGATTGCTTGACAAATTCCCAAGTAGATCTGAAGTTTAAGATGAGAATGGAAGCCACTTAGTGAATTAGCATTAGAGCTGAATTGGATCAGGATTTGCAAAGTAAGTTGTATGTATTAGATCAAACCTACTGATTACTTTCTAACCATTGTATCAGTTCAAATCCTTTAACCAGGTTGACCTAACAGTCATTGTATAAATCCTTTGAGCAAGGTGACATTTAGATTTGAATGTTCTAAGTCCTCTAAAAAGGCCAGTCCTGACAAGATGATTAAATCCTTTAACCATGTCACATTCAGCAATGTATTTTGTAACCTTTAACAGGGTTGGCTCTTAACAGGGCATCACTTTAAAAGAGTGAAAACTTGATAGCATGTTATTGGTGTTTTTCCCAAATTGGGTTTCCACGTTAAATACTGGTGTCAACTTGTGTGAGTGTTTATACTTTTTTTTACTGTTAAGTTTCTGCAAGCTTATTTCATTTGATCAGTAAACTGCATACTTATATTGTTGACTTATGCTATCACTACCGGGCAGATCTGAGTTGTTTAATTTGGTACAAAGTTTCAATGGGCACATCTAGACCTGTGGATAACTGATTCACCCCCTCTCAGTTATTCTAAATTCATTCTAACAATTGGTATCAGAGCTTTGGTCTCTTGAAAAATTTTGAAGGTACTTGGAGCAAAATATCAAGATGTATAAAAGGGAGGTACCAAAGTTGAACAAGGATAACTTTCCTGCATGGAAAATTTTGATTAAATTCCACTTGGCTGGTGTTGGTGATTCTACTAAACATCATGTTGATCAAGAATATGTATCCCCTACATGAGCTCTCAATGTTGCACAGTTAAGAGAAAAGCAAGAACATAATCAAGCAATGTTGGAGATTGCATCATCCCTGAACTATCATGAGTTCGAAGACATAAAGGACTGTACAATCACAAAGAAAATGTGGGATGCTCTTGAAATCATCTATGGAGGTGACACAAATGTGCTAAGAGCCAAATCTGAAATCTTGAGAGGTAAGTTTGATGAAATGAAAATGCAAGAAGGAGAAAATATAGTTTCATATTATGGTAGGATAAAGGAAGTTGTAAATTCTATTTGAGGAGCTAAATGAACCATGATGGTAAAACCATCATGAGCAAGGTACTGAGAACACTTCTTCCTATTTATGCTATTAGAGTATCTACAATTCAAGAATTGAGATGTACTCCTAACAAAAATTTGACTTTGGAAAGTTTGGTAGGCAGACTTACTGCATTTGACATGTCAAATTTTGATAACTATAGTCCACAAGCCATTGAATCTACACTCAAGTCCCAGATGGTCCTCAAAAAATCAAACAAAGGAAAGAAATGTGTGGATAGTGATAGAGACACTTTTGATGATGATCTAGAAGAACTTGAGGCACTTATGGCAAGAAGACTATCAAGAGAAAAAGGAAAATTCAAAGGTAAACTTCCTATTATTTGTTTTTCATGTAACAAAGTTGGTCATATTGCTGCAAGATGTCCTGATAAAAATAACAAAGATGAAAGAAGAGATAGCAAGTATAAAGACAGAAAGGATGACCGAGACTTCAGGAAGTACAAGGATTACAAAGACAAAGGTAAGAAGTCCTTCTATATAGCTAAAGAAGCTTCTAACAATGATTCTAACAAATCTGATGAAAATGATATAGAAGTTGTGTATGTTGCAATGAAAGATGATAATGATGATGATGAGAAAACTGCACTAATTTTTTATATGAGTAAAGGTGATCATTGGATTATTGATAGTGGTTGTTCACATCGCATGACCGGTGATAAAGATAAATTTGAAACCTTAGATCAGTGTAAAGGTGGTTATGTTAAATTTGGAAATGATACACCATGTCATGTTAAAGGGAAAGGATCAATTCAATTGACTAACAAAATCAGATGTGATAATGTATATTGGGTTGATGATCTTAAGTATAACCTATTGAGTGTTTCACAGCTGAATACTTCTGGTTATAGAGTTGAATTCCATCACAGGAAAGCAAAGATCTATGATACCAATGGAGAATTAGTTGGAGGTGGTGAGCAAACAAAAGGTAAATTGTTCTATCTGGATTTAGCTAATGAGACATGCTTGTTTGCACAATATAATGATGTTTGGTTTGGCATAAAAAGCTGTGTCATGTCAACTTTGATAACTTGGTAAGCATAAGCAAATTGAAAAAGGTTAGAGGGCTGCCTAAGTTAAAGAAACCTGAAAATGTAATGTGCAAGCAATGTCAATTAGGCAAGATTACTAAATCTAGTTTCAAAAGCAAAACTCATACTTCTGAGAATATTCTAGAATTGGTTCATACTGACCTTTGTGGACCTATCAGTGAGAAAAGTTACTGTGGAGACAAATATTTTATCTTATTTGACGTTGATGATTACTCTAGAATGATGGCTATTATGTTTCTTAATGAAAAATCTGATGCATTCTAGTTGTTTAAGTGGTACTTGGCAAAAGTTGAAAAGGAGACAGGTAAGAGTCTGAAATGTCTAAGATCTGACAGAGGAGGCGAGTTTATTTCTAATGAGTTTAACAAGTTTTGCAATGACAGAGGGATAAAAAGATGGATGTCCAGACCTAAGACACCACCACAGAATGGTATAGCTGAAAGAAGAAATAGATCTATCATGGATTGTGCCAGAATGCTAATGATGGAGAAAAATGTTGCACAAAAATATTGGAGAGAAGTTGTAAGTACAACAGTTTATACCCTGAACAGAGTACATGTCAAGAAAGGTACAAATACTAAACCTTATGAGCTATGGTATGGTTATGCACCTAGTGTAAGCTACTTTAAATTTTTTGGAAGTAGATGTTTCATACTGAAGGATAACATAAATGGAAAACTTGATGCTAAAGGTGAGGAAGGCATATTTCTTGGATATTCAACTAAGAGTAAGGCATATAAGTGTTTGAATTATAACACTAACAAAATTGTGGAAAGTGCAAATGTTAGAATTGATGAATATGCAGAAAGAAATGAAGAAGTGTATCGTCTTAAAATGGAAGCACTCCATGTTGAGACCTTTTAGCCCTCCCTAGTAAGATATTATTGTCCTAATTTAGACACCTTCATGCTTTCGTGGAGTTTCATGTGCTTATGTGCCTGTTCTACCGCTCTCATGCTTTCGTGGAGTTTCATGTGCTTATGTGCCTGTTCTACCGCTCTTTCTGCCTTTTCTCTACATTTCCCGAGGATCTGACCCTCTGGGTCAAGGTTGACCTCGGCCCTGACCTAGGTAGGGGTCAACCTTGACCCTAACCTAGGTCAGGGTCAACCTCGACCTCAACCCCAGGGTCCAGGGTCCTTGGAATTGAGTCCCAGTTTCGGGGTTTCATCAAAATTTTATATTTACCCTCTTCAGGGCCATTATTCCTTGAGTTAAGTGTCGAACTCTTAAATTAATATTTGAGGTGGACCTTTCTCAAGATTTGTGTAGGATTCCTAATTTATTATTTGAGATAATTCTTTCTCAAGTTTTGTGCCTAATGCTCAAATTAACTTTGGGGTTGGCCTTACCTCAAATTTTGTGACAAGGCTCTTAAATAATTATTTCTACCTTAAGGGTGGACCCCTTCTAGAGTTTTGTGTCA
>MU223876.1:2815400-2826426 GCA_018584345.1 Thuja plicata | reverse complement strand
AATGGGAATTTAAGACCTTTCCTCTTTGCTCTCATTTCCGAATGGATGATTCATTTGTGCATTGATCCTTCTTTTGGGTTAATCAATTTGGATCTTTCATTTGTGCATTTGAGGTTAAAAGGAACATATTATCTTCCCCACACATCACACAAACATCCACATTTTCAAATCTGTGCAGGTCAAGGTAAACATTTTGGGGTTAGGGTTGACATTTGTGGGTCAAGGTCGACCTTTTTCATAAGATGACATCAAAATGGAAAATGATTTCTGGGTTTTGTTCGTCTCTGCGTTTCCTTTTTGGATCATACTTTATTTTTTCTAGAAATAGCCTATAGACCTCAGAAAATAGCATTCTTTGATCTGCACTATTTTAAGGTTGGTACTTCATCTCATCCATTTTAATTCCTAGAACTATCATATACATTCCTTTCTAAAATGGGAATTTAAGACCTTTCCTCTTTGCTCTCATTTCCGAATGGATGATTCATTTGTGCATTGATCCTTCTTTTGGGTTAATCAATTTGGATCTTTCATTTGTGCATTTGAGGTTAAAAGGAACATCTTATCTTCCCCACACATCACACAAACATCCACATTTTCAAATGTGACATCCATTTCATATGTTACATTTTGGTAACATCCATTTTATATGCTACAAGAAGAAAGCATGACTAAGCCTGAGAGTTACAAATCATTCACCTATCCTGACGAGGTAGATTATAACAAATTACCTAAAACTGAAACTAAAGTTGCTGAGCAACAGTCTGCACCTGCCGTGACACAGAACAAAATTATCGGGCAACAAAAGGTGACTGTCGAGCTATTTGATGGAGATGTCAAGTCATAGTTTCAACCTAAATTAAACATGAACGATCAATTTGAAGCACATAAAGAACCTATTTTGGCAAAGTATGTTAGAAGGCACCATAATCCTGATCAAATCATAGGGGAAAAGGATTCTGCAGTCATGACAAGAGGCAAATTGAGAGAAGACACCTGCTTGTTATATGATTTTGAGCCTAAAACAGTAAAAGATGCTTTAGACAATGAAGACTAGATTCACGCCATGAACGAAGAGATTGAACACATTGAAAAGAACAATACTCGGACACTTGTACCTAGGCCGGATGATAAAAATGTAATTGGTACTAAGTGGGTATTGAGAAACAAGATGAATGAGCATGGTGAGGTAACAAGGAATAAAGCTAGACTGGTATGCAAGGGTTATGCACAAGAGGAAGGAATTTATTATGGAGATACATTCGCTCCAGTTGCAAGATTGGAAGATGTCTGAACCTTACTTGCATATGCATCCTACAAAGGATTTAAATTCTATCAAATGGATGTGAAGTTAGTATTTCTAAATGGAATATTAGAAGAAGAAGTCTACATTGAACAAGCTAATGGATTTGTAGACTTAAGAAAAAGGAATATGGTTTGCAAGATACACAAAGCACTATATGGACTAAAGAAAGCACCAAGAGCATGGTATGAGAGATTGCACAACTATCTGACGAAGATTGGATTTGCTAGAACCAATGACAACAACAATCTGTATTTGAAGATAGAGCAAAGTAACGTTAATTTACTAGCTAAAATTTTTGTTGATGACATTATCTTTTGTGGACAAGATATGTTATGTCAAGCATTTGCAAAGGAGATGCAAATTGAATTTGAGATGTCTATGTTTGGTGAGATAAAAAAATTTGTTGGCTTACAAATATATTAGATGAAGAATGGTATCTATATTAGTCAATCAAAATATGTCAAAGAGATACTAAAATTTTTTGGAATGGAAGATTCAAAACCAGTGAGTACTCCCATTCCCACTGGACATAAATTAACAAAGAATGATGAGACAAAAGAAGTAAATCAAACACTGTATAGATCAATGATTGGAAAAATGCAATATGTTGTACATAGTAGACCTGATATTGCATTAGTTGTTGGTATTGTTGCTAGATTTTCTTCTAATCCCAAGGAAACTCATATAATGGCAGTAAAAATGATTCTAAGATATTTGAAAGGAACAAATGAATATGGTTTGTATTACAGAAGGAATTAGAAATCTGAACTCAGAGTTTATACTGATTCTGATTAGGCTGGAAAAGCAGATGACAGAAAAAGAACCACATGAGGAGCATTTATTTTGGGAAAAAGATTAGTTTCATGGACAAGAAAGAAATAGAACTGCACCTCACAATCTATAGCTAAAGCCGAGTATGTGGCAGCAGCAGTTAATTGCTCTAATATTGTGTGGTTGAAGATACTACTGAAAGGTATGAAAGAAGAGATCACAGAATCAGTTTTCATATATTGTGATAACATGAGTGCCATTAATATTTCAAAGAACCATGTATTGCACTCTAAGACAAAGCATATAGCTATAAAGTATCATTACTTGAGGGAGCTAGTTCAGAAGAAGGAAGTGAGACTGGAATATGTGAACTCTAAGGAATAGTTAGCAGACATATTTACAAAGGCACTACCCAAGGATACTCATGAGTATCTGCGAGGTAAATTGGGGGTAATTCCCTTAACTGAAGCTAATTAGTTCATAATGGTACTGTTGCATCAAATATTATATTGAAAATATTTTTCACATTGATGCACAGGCAGTCACACTTTAGGATGCTGCCTAAAGTTGTGAAATACAGACTAAGACAGAAAAGCGGATCAATCATAAGCAAGATGACAGGAACATCATGATACAAAGTTCAGAACAGAAGAAATTGCATGATGAAGATGTCAATGTCTTTGGCATTGTTTTCAAAGAGGGAGAAGTTTACTAAAAGAGGGAGAATTATACTAAGAAAGATACATGGAGAGTTTAGTACTTAGAGGAAAAGAGATTGATCAACAAAAATAGAAAAACATCAGTGTGATCACAGACACAGAGGGAGAAATTTTTTACAAGATGAGAATCAGAATGAAGTTAAAGACATTAATGAAGACTTGTTCATACCAAGGAACACACGCAGACCTTTTGGATTGTATGGTAACTATGTTTGTAATGTTATTATTTTATTGTTTTGTGTTGCCATTAATGCCAAAGAGGGAGATTGTTGGAAATATTGTTTGGAAAGCTACAATGGAAATAATTATTATTTTGTCATTGATGTCAAACCTTAAATAGTGAGACTATTGCTATCTATTTGAGTACCATATCTATTGATTGATGGAGGAGATTTAACAAGAAGACCAAGAAGAATGGTTGAGTTATGAGGAATTACAAAGGGTACTTTATCAGTTGGCACATTGGCAAAGTGATATGTTGTTTATCTTTCACTGACAATTTATTGAGAACAGTTTATGCCGAGCAAGTTTTGTGTCGGTCGAGCACCAGTGTGTGTCAAGCATATTTTCTTGTATGTGTCAAGCGTCAGTAAATTTTTGAGGAACATAGTGCTGGCTGAGCAGTAATATTTTGATGATTGATGATATTTAAGATCTCTGGCTGACATAGTTAATTTTATTGGGATATGTAAAGTTAATTAAGGATAAGCATGTTTGATCTACACTATGTAAATGCATGGGTAACCGTATTTAATACATAGATCAAAGATTTAATTGGTGATTGTATTGGAGAAATAAATTAAATGTAATGATGGAAAGATCCGTTGGATCTGACCTAACCTAAGATCTACAGTCTTGATTAAGCAGCAAAAGATGTATGTGACCTAGAAGGAGAGGTATATGATAACCTCAAGGGGCTATTCATGGATACAACTGAGTATGCAGATTATGCAAGAGGATTACATGGTTAAATGACTGACTGGCAAGATCTAAGCAAAGAAGGCTGAGCAGAGAAGCAGAGAGAGATTGCTTGATGAATTCCCAAGCAGATCTAAAGTTTAATATAAGAATGGAGGCCACTGAGTGAATTAGCATTAGAGCTGAATTGGATCTAGATTTGCAAAGTAAGTTGTATGTATCAAATCAAACCTACTGATTACTTTCTAACCATTGTATCATTTCAAATCCTTTAACCAAGTTGACCTAACAGTCATTGTATAAATCCTTTGAGCAAGGTGACATTTAGATTGGAATATTCTAAGTCCTCTAATAAGGCCACTCCTGACAGGGTGATTAAATCCTTTAACCAAGTCACATTTAGCAATGTGTTTTGTAACCTTTAAAATGTTTGGCTCTTAACAGGGCATCACTTTAGAAGAGTGAAAACTTGATAGTATGTTATTGGTGGTTTTTCCCAAATTGGGTTTCCACATTAAATACTAGTGTCAAATTGTGTGGATGTTTATACTGTGTTTTACTATTAAGTTTCTGCAAGCTTATTTCATTTGAATAGTAAACTGCATACTTATATTGTTGACTTATGCTATCACTGCCGAGCAGATCTGAGTTGTTTAATTTGGTATAAAGTTTCAATGGGCACATCTAGACCTATGGATAACTGATTCATCCCCCCCCTAAGTTATTCTAAATTCATTCTAACAAAATCTTCCTCTTTTTCTTAATTTTTTTTGTTTGGTATGCTATTTTGAGGTTGGAAATGGGGAAAAATAGAAAGTACACTTATTCATTTTTATTTCTCTAGGAAAATTTGCTTAAATTTACATGGTAGGGTCATTTTCTGGAGCTTCAGAAGAAAAATGACTCATTTGTGTACTAACCTCATGTCCTAATGTGGACACAACAGGGTTGATCTAATGATCAATGGGCTATGTTGCATGCTTGATGGGGCATCCATGTGTTGGTAGGATATGCTCTCAGATAGGGCTCTGGACTAGGACCTTTCTCTCTATGTTGTAGGGAGTCAAAATTAAAACTCTTGAAGCATCTTCTTCTAGTCAATTTTTTGAAAGTGACTTCTCCTCCAACATTGTGCAAAAAAGTTCAAACTCATCTCAGAATTGGCCATCACTATCATCCCACATGGTCTCTATAGATGCTAGTGATTTTTCACCGGCGTCTTCCTCTTTCAGGACATCCTTTGTTGCTAACAGGGGTGGAGTGATGTGGTCTACGGTGATAAGTTATTCCTCTTTTGGATGATGTTTTTACCAAACAATTGGACCGCCCTCTTACAAGGAGAGTATTTTGGGGAGAAGATCCAAAGGCAAAAACACATCCTTAAGACGGGGAATCCATATGTCTTCTTCAAAAAAATGGGACACCATGTCTTGAGGGAAAACTGGCCAACCCACCTCTAGTTGTGAACATGTTGCTTGTACATCATTGTGGCCTAGGTCTCGGGGACCATGCCAATAGATTTTTGTATCCATCTCCATTATGTTTTGATGGAAGTCACATAGGATATCTCATGCACTACGCCCATTAATATTTTTAAAGGTAATAGAGGATGTTGAGGGATGTGGAGAGGTTTCATTTGACTAGCTAAAATGTTCTTCAATGGAACAATGTCAGTCATCTCGGGCCATGTACTTAGAACGATATCTATCCTTTATGCACAACCTTTGTTATGCCACAATACAATGTGCTTTTGTAGGAGATTATTTGAAAGATGATTCACCAAAAAGAGCACTTACTTTTGGTGATATAGAATTTTTGGTCCCACCGGACATGCCAGAAATATTGTTGATCTCTAAGAGACTCACACCTAAATAAGAGCAGTTAGGAAGTTCTACATATGAGGGACCTAATGCGTTATACAGAACAACCTCTAGGATTTTAGAAGTTGACTCTTTGTTCCTTGAGTTGAGAAAGGGGAAAAATAACAAAAGAAAGGAAAAGTCTATGCTATAAGGTGATACGCCAAGGTTTTCACAATATTTTGTAGGCTCATAGAAAAACCTCAACAAAATATTGGAACCTTCAACTCTAGGAACCCTTCCCTCAAAAGTAGACATGATGCAGGTGCAGGAGTCAAAACGAGGAGAAAGGGATACCTACAGGCGTGAAACTACCATGAGGGAAAGATACAATAAGGGCAGTGACTTTGTCTATAATAGAACCATTTTTCCAAAGGTCGAATGTGATAACTCGTGCTTGATTAACCCACCACTCAGGTATACATACTATTAATGGAACGATCCAACCTTCATGTGAAGGAAGAATGGAGAAGCAGATAAAATACATGAAAAATTACATTCCCATGTAAGCGACGAATGTAAGCGATGGATGTAAGGTCCAATGTTTGCAACCAAGATTAAACATGAAATATATTAGCACAGTATGTATCTACTTTAACAAGTAAAGAAAGGTGACAGAGGCACAATCTCATAACCTTATTACTTGAGTAAACATGCAAAGGCCAAAAAACAAATCAAAAACTATAGATATTATAGTATGTGTACAAGAATAACAAGTATTGAAAGAAGACTCCTTTGTATTGTAAAAATTACAATTGATGAGCTAGCTCAATGCCCATAACACACAAAAATAAAATATGTACATCCTCCTTCTTTTGACAAACACAAGGGTTTAAATAGGCCTTGTTTTTCCTATGTTGGAATAAAACACACCCTTTGGGATCCAACAAGATCTGGAAAAGGCAACATTTGTAATCCTTTACAAGTATACCAATGATAGGAGTTGGGGATCAACCACAATGTCAGTCGACCTTCACATAAATGGGGTTGATAGTGGTCTCTTTCTTCTATGGGGTCAATATTTTTTCTTGAGATTTATTTTCTTCAATATGATCAGACAATAATGATGCCTAAGAGAATATGACCCCCTTCTTGGAAGTGATCATGCATGACGCATATCATTTCAGTGGGTGTTTTTGGCGACTGCTTGGTAAAGACTCTTTGGAGATGCACGATGATGCCATGTGTTTTTAGGGTACTGACAGAGTCCTCCCACCTTTGAATGGTGAGTGGGGAGTGCAAGCCCTGAATATGACTGGATGGTAACCTCTTCTCACGGTCCAACCATTGTAGAAATGGTCAACACATACAAAACTCAAAAATATATCAAATACAATTCTACAAGTGGGGACAATGCTTTAAATCACACTAACAATCATTTGCATTTTACATAAACCAAATCAAATGAGAAATAATAGAGAAATTAATATTCCTACATCAAAACTTGATAAAATCTTCAAATTTGAAAATAAATTCACACTCCACATGATGCAGTCAAGGTCAGAGGATCCAATAAAGGATTGTCCAAACTTGCAGCTAACAACAAGAACACAGAGCGGAAACAACACAACACAAGATATTTCAGTATCAACTTATATTATTTCATAATTCCAATTACATGCAACATGTCGGGTTGTAAGGCCTTCTTGGTCCGGTCCAATTACATCAATAGATTCAACAAGATCTTGCAAGATCCAACCTTATCCATCTATCCTATAGCTAAGTGGAAGAAACCAGATCTGAACTTGTGCTCGCAAGCCACCAAACAATCTGCAATCTTTGTCTACCCACTTACAACTATTTGCAGCAACTTTCAATCCTTCAACTTATTTGCTTACTTTGCTATCCTCTATCTATCTTCTCATCCTTTGTCATGTCTGTCATATCCCTCTAACATCAACCTAGACTCCCTTTTATACAACACAACCACAATTCGGCTTGTAAACAATAATTAAATGACCCAGTCAGTCATACACTTTACAATGAATAGATATTAAATGCACCCGTCAGATGCAATTAATAAAAAAATACATAGAAGAACACATCAACCCAGATTTTAGGTCCACACACGATCCAATGAGAGACCCCACATTAATTACGCCACAGATATTAAATGCAGAAGTTGGCCAAATCAGGATAAACAACTCGGGAAGAGCAAAACCAAGCAACAACAACAACTCGGGAACAGAGATCACCGAGCAACAGAAAACAACTCAGAACAAGCATACCCGAGCAACAAAAAACCAACTCGGAACAAGCATACCCGAGCAATAGAAAACCAACTTGGGGCAAGCATACCTGAGCAACAGGGTAACAAAGCACTTCACCGAGCAGTCTCCAAACAAGCTAAAGAACAAAAGCAAACATATTTTTGGTTGAGCAGGATTGCCAACTACCCTAGGATGCTCCTGCATCACCACAAGAGGAAGCAAAATTTAGATAGCCAATAGAAACCACCGAATCAAATCCTTTAAGCCATTACCCATAAAAATATAACTGAGGAATCTCTGCATCTAAACAATTCAAATTCCAATATGTAGGTTTTTTAGAGCCAAAGATTTAAAAAAAATGACCAAGTTTTCAAAGATTGAACTCTATTTTCAAATTAAAACTCACTTTTTTAGAGACAATAAAATAAAAATAAATCCAACTTAAATCCCCAAATACACACAAAAAAAATCCTTCTAAACGTTAAAACATTCGATTCTCATAAAAATTGAGCACACATAAGGCATATATGACAGTTAAATATTAAATTGTCACTATAGTATTTAAATATCATTAATATAAGCAACCATCCACAAAGAATTGATAATGCACAAACACTAGTTACTGGTCTTTCACAATCATGCGTGAGGGCAATCAGACATTACCTAAATGGTAGCTAGGGGTACAAACATGTGCAATTTACAAATATCATCCAAATCGGGAATGATGACTTGGCTAATATGAATAGTCATTGTGTTATTTCTTGTAACCACTGTTAGGGATGTGGGTAGTCCTCGTTTTTTATAATTTATTACCAATATATAATAAGTCTCTTTCTATATGTTGTTTAGGGGGTGGAGAGGTGGTAGTGTCTAAGCCATTACAAGGACATTTTGATTATCATGCTGATATGATATCCTTTTTATTAGGCTTAGTAATGTATTTGGGGGTAGACATTAGAGTTGGGTGTGTGGTTGAAATATTTGTTCAAAATCTGGTTGCATGAACTTCTCTAAATTTTATATTTAAAAGATGCAATTAATCTTTTAGCATTAATAAAATATATAATATTTTTACTAATTTAAAAAAAAAAAACATCTTTTATTATAAATTGACTATGTTATGCTGAATTTTCTAATTAAAAAATAAATAAACACATTCAATACTATTTAAAATGATAACGAAATCAATAAAAAATATGACAAATTTACATGCTACCAAATTTTGCAAAAAATTATAAATTAACTATGTTATGTGAATTTATCATAAAATTTAAAAATTTAAAATTTAAAAAGAAACTAAATAATTCATTCATGACACTTACCAAGAACCTCACATTTCTCAATACACAACAGTCAATATATTAGATTTACTTGCCAATGCAAGTCAAAATATTGAATTAACTTGTCAAAATTGAATTTAATTGTCAAATAGAGTACAATCCATATATTGAATTTCCTTGCATTTAGATCAAACCTTGGACTCAATACACGCGTTTCATATAGTTCTAGGTGCGTACACGAGATTGCTAGGACTGAATTGAGGAACACGTAACCTGTAAAGTTTTTTTATATATATTTTAAGGCGGCTGGAAACAATTCAATGAACAAAATGATGTTATGCTTGAGAAGTTGCCTTGAGCAAAGGTCAAAGTCCGGAATGTTCTTAATAATTACGAGTTGCTCTATTAAACACGCTCTTCAAACCTTACGTCTTATTTTGCAACCTTTCAACCTAGAAATTCAATGATAATTTGTTTTGAAATTTATCTCTTTGCTTTTTATTTTATTTTTGTCTTTCATACAATAATGTCAAATTTTGATAATTATCTTTTTTATTTTCTTTTTTTTTCTTTTTTTTTTTTCTTCATTTTCTTTTTTTTATATTTGTTATGTATTCTCTCTCTTTTTTCTATGTTGTAGTTCTTCAAAAAAAAATTGACACCTACTCCTCTCTAAATATATCATCCCTTCTAAAATCTCTTTACAAAGTTTTACAAATCTTTCAATTGTTTTTCTTGTGAAGTAATGTCAAGTTAATAAAAAGGCAATTCATTTTTTAGAAACCTTCTATTTATCTTGCATCTTTTTGTCTTCAATCCAAATTTCAACCTTGCACCTTATTAACTTTTCTAGTATCAATTTTTTTGTGATATCCCTCTTGGATTTCCTACTCTGAACAATTACTATGATTCTTCAACTTCTCCAAAATTCATCATAGTTGACTTCCCCTAATTACTTATTTTTTAGGTACCTTCTCCAGATTGACATCTTCCATTCCTCTTTCTTCATTCATCACATACCAGCTCAACTCACTACCCTTTTCTTCCTATATTTGATGTCAATGTGTTGCTTATGTCGTTGCCCCAAGTATCAACTAGGTAACCATATGGAACAACCAAACATCACCAACATCATGTGTACATTCAAACCATCTCATCATTCAATGTAAAATGGCATCAAATAAGCTACCTTAATAAAATCTAAATCATTTCATAAATCATCTTAATCATATATTGGTCTAAGCATTCTACTTAAGTTAAAAATACTAGACATACTCTAGAGACTATAGTGCTCACTCAGTAAGGACCTTTAAAACACTTCTAACAAGTGTCTTCACTTAGAAATGTCTCTTTTTCATGGCTAACATCTTAGGTCATCATCTCCCCAAACTAAGTATCTTGTCCATCCTAAAATAAGTTAGTGCAATGATGGATATTCAACAAGGTAGTTGCATGTTACCTTATAGTTTGAATACCTTGGAACCTTCACATATAATCTAAAACATCACCTTTACCAATTGTGAGGCCCCACCCTAGACCCCATCATAGTTTTCTAGTTTCCTGCTTATGATAGATTTAGCATATGATACTTTACTTTTGATGCACTATTAGACATTATGGACCTTATGCTTTATGTCACGGATTTGATTATTATGGATGCATGGACATATGATGCCTTATGATGAACCTTATGGACTTTATTATGTTTTCTATTTTGGACATTTATTTTGAGATTATAAATTCAGAAAACTCATTATGATTATATTATGGTTATTGAAGAGATTTAGATTTATCTTATTTAAATATTGAATTTCAATTTATTACAATGAGAATTTTACCTTATGATAAATGCTTAAGATGAGAATCATGTAATCTTGTGATCTAAAGTAATAACTTAGTATATGGATGATGTCCTTATATTCTGAATATTGCTTATCTCTTTATGATGTATATTTATTTTCTC
>MU223876.1:2793552-2812809 GCA_018584345.1 Thuja plicata | reverse complement strand
CGCCGCGGTGGCCGCAGCCCCCACGGGCGGCACAGCGGCGGGTACTCCGCCGACTGTGTCGGCCGTGAGGGACGGCCGCCCGGCTGAGCGGCGGTCTCCTCCCCGCGAATATAAATAAAACAGCGACTGTTAAAAAAATAAAAAGGGTTTTCAATAAAAAATGACAAAACTTACAATATAAAAAAAATAGTGGCGCGCGAGAATCTCGCCGCCCACTATCATGAATATATGTCGCCGCCTCAGTATAATTCAGACCCTGTGATTTTAAGGGTTTCAGACTATATATATATATATATATATATATATATGTATGTATGTATGTATATACGGGAATATGTATATACATATATATGAATATATGTATAAGTAGAGTCTTGGCCTCCATTGCTTTCTAAATCCAGACCTGCAAAACAATAAGAAAAAAAAAAAATTCATTTCTAGGGTTTGGAGGGTAGAAGAGGAGAGGGTAGGAAGATTAAAAAAAAGAGTTTTGGTCAACTCTATAAACTGCCCTAACCCTAATTTCGAAATTAGGGTTAGGGGATTCAAAATTTAAATGAAAGGGGTGGGGGAAACTTTTTCCCCCTTAAGCCAATATAATTTACCCCTTTATTAATTTGTCTTATATTGAAGGGGTTATTTTTTTTACATTCCCCTAATTAATATGTTAGTAAATACTTTAGTTAAATCACTTTAAGAATATAAATTTTTATTGAAGAAAAGGACTAGTATGTAGATTAAATTTTGGAAACTTTATTAACTAAGGGAAATGTTAAAAAAATTGAAATAGATATTCTATAACTTAAATGTTATCCTCTCGACGAGTATTCTGGAAATAAATGTAGCAACATCTTGGTTAAGATCGAATAAACGTTTAAGATAGAAGGATATATCTTCAAGTCTTAAATCCGTCCTGGCATTAATAACGCAATATTTAATTAATAGAATAAAATAAAGTAACATAAAATATAATGTTAAATATCAAGGAGGAAGTTTTAAATGGGAATTATAGATAATTTAAGGGAAAATCTAAATAAAGTTCTTAGGTGAACTTAGGGACTTTTAATGTTATTTTTATGTGGTCAATATATGTGGCCAGTATACTGACTACTATAAAAATAATATTAAAGAAGTGCCATAACCTAGAGTGTTTTTATTAATTTAACACAGAATCTTTTAATTCCTTTAGGGAACCTGATTTTGTCGAATATATATCTAAATGACATGTAGATACTGATAACCTTCAACTGATGAACCTTTAACTTTAAAAGCGTTTAGGGTTAAGGGATGTTGACGTTCAGTCATGATTCCCCTTACACCCTCTTGATATTGAGATTACTATTAAATTTTACCATTTAAAAAAAAAAATTTAAGCATTTTTGGGTGCGAATTTTTGGGCATGACACCAATTTCGTGCATGGACAAACCTTACACCTTTTTGAATTGACATTACCCTTTATATTTAATGCTTCCACTTCTATAAAGAAACCTAATTCAACAAATCCTCTATTTCTAAATGACCATCTAAGGTACCCCTATGGAATTTAAAGGCTCAACATATTTCTTGTCACTAGATAGCCAAGTGGATCACTTTGAAACCTTTTGTCTTGCTCATTTCTTTACATCAAGGTTCTACTACCCTATTTTAGACACCAATACAAATAGATTCACGTACTTTATGGCACCCCCATTAGATTATATCTACCTAAAGTTTTATTATTTTAAACTTGATGATCTAATTTTTAATGACCTGACTAACTTTATTCCTTTTCTCAATCTTCTTTTTGTCACTGCCATTATTATTCCACTGCTTTCTACCTTAGCCTTATAATATTTATTTTTCCTATATTGTTTTAATACCTCAATTTCTTATTCCTTATTCCTACTTTTCTATTATTATTTTTTTCCAAAATTTTGGCACAAACCCCCTTCTACACGTACCATGTGGTACATTTTATTTTGGTTCTATAATCTTAGACTCACTTTTATTTTACCACTTAAATTATGGATTCGTAATGATCTTTCACCAACTTAAATTATGAATATTCACTTTAGACTCATTTTTATTTTACCACTTAAATTATGGATTAACAGTGATCTTTCGCCAACTTGAACTAAGTGAATATTTCAATTTATTCTCTTTGGTTATTAGTTTTATATTCAACACAACATTTGAATTTCTACACTTGGGTCCCTTTCATTATCAAATAATTGTCGTATTGGCTCCTCCTATTTTATATCCGTTCAAACCAACCAATTGTTGACTTTTTTTTCATATTTTTGGTGTTTTCTTTATCCATTTTTGTGTGCATTAATGTGCATGGTTGTGGTTTGTGAAGCTTACATTTTGGCTTTTGATGACACCTATTATGTATGACTTCTTTATATTTTTTTCATTTTCGTATCTCTATTTTGGCACCCTATTTCATAAATTTAATACCCATTTAGAAAATGTTTTTTATATTCTAACTATGTCAACTTTATATTTTTAGTTCACATAATCATATCTAATCCCACTCTAAGTATTATACATTATTAATCTTTCACATATTCAATTTTCAACATTCTCTAAAAATCATCTTTACCACTCATAATTTTTTTGCATTTTATATGTATACCATCACATTTTTTGTGAGTTAATTCATGCTCTTTTTGAACCCATCTTTCATGAGAATTTTTTTTTTATTTAACTATGATTCTATACTTCTTCAAATAAGAACTTACTCATGATATGGGTGTAGATTATCCTTATGTCGTAAAATCTACCATAAATATCATTTATATCATCTTCAACTTCAATAGTTTCACAACAAGCTAGACCCTAACTTCCTTATAGCATGAGATTAAGTTATCTTATATCATGAATCCTTCTTATAATAAAGGTCAATTTACTATTAAGGTAGAACCATATATTTCCTAACAAAGGAAGATATTCATTTTCCTCTACTAACTCAAAGACCTCAAAATCCCCCTTAACCTTTAGACCCATCATGTTAGCCTTAGCTAATAAATTTTTTTAATTTAGTTATGTATGGATCTTTTTAGCCATGAAAATATATTTTATGAGGGTTTTAAAGGCAAGAATCCTATTTTACCCATACATATTAAGTATGAATATTTACCTATGTGATTGTATCTATTAATGTATCACATACTAGCTAGCCATATATCATAGTGTCAATTACTAATTCTTGATCATAAGTTGATTTCCTTTTCATGTAGAAATCCCTTATTGATTATTCACCTTTCTAGGTAGATTCTTTTAAAAGATAGGTCTTCAAAAAATGAGTATTGCAATTGTATTCCTATGCAATTTCTTGCTTGTCTAGAAGCCCTATTTTAGCATTACTAAACCTTAAATGCCTGACATGCTTGATCCATCTCAATTTTGACTCTAATTCTAGCTTCTCCTTTATTAGGACTTCAGTCCTAATCTTGGACCATATTGGAGGGATCAAGTGCCTTGTGTTCCCTGCTCCTAGGAGCGGGCTAACCTGGGCACCTTACTCCCTGTATTTAGGCCCTAATTAAAATTGCTTAATGATCACCTTGTTTGAGCGGGACTTTTAAACCCACATCAACATTCTTCAAGTTTAACATCCCAAAATTGTTGAGAGAGGTATATAAGCAAGTTACTCTCCCTCATTTTGAGACTCTTAAATCAAAATAAGGTCTCAACTACAATTTTACATTTTCAAGTCCTAAGACAAGAGATCAAGCATCCAAGGCATTGAAGACAAGTATTAATTTGCATATCTTTGTATTTGTGATGACTTCCATGATCTTCCCATCCAAAATTCAACTACAAGAAAACATCAATATCTTCATGAACATTATGAAATCAAGAAGGTTTATGAAGGTATAAGCATTCCATATTTTAGATCTAGCCTCTACTATTGATCAAAATGCTTTTAATTCAACTTTAATTTGTGTCCAATTCAAGGTTAATTCATAAACTACAGTTTGAATTTTGCAAACCCATTTCTACACAATATATTTCTTTTCTATGTGCTAGAATAGGTGGTAGATTTGTGGAAAGCGCTACAATTAGATCAGGAGGAGATCTATAGTCTTCAATTTTTCAGATCTAAAACAATCAAGTTCAAGCCAAGCAAGGTTCCCCAATCCAGGGAGTAGGCCGACTTGGATGCCACAGTCTCCTACTTTAGCCTTAAATTTAGACGACAAGTCAATTATAGCTTGTGTTTTCTAGATCTGCCTAAAATCCATGTGTCAGTTCTTAGTCTCCCTATGCATGCAAAAACCCACCTTTTCAGACTATTTGGTCCCACTTCATGCATTCTTCATTTACAATTGTGTAGTCATAGTTATCCACGAAAAAAGGACCACTGAATCCAAGGTTTACTTGAGCCATCTTGAGTCCATTGGATCATTCTCCTTCTAATGTAGTGGGATAAGCATGAAGTAGGTTTCTTGTTTGCATGCATGAACTTGTGGATCATATTTCACATCTTTCCCCACCTTACATTTTGGTGAGCCTAATGCATCTTACTTAATTCTAATTTGGATTTCTATTTTTTATTTGTACATGCTTTACGTGCTTATTATATTTTATGCAATTAGAGATTCAAATTTACTTTATTTTATGTATTGTTTAAATGGTCAATTTGTTGATATTTTTTTTATTGTTTAGACATTTCCTTCTTCTATAGCTTCATGCATGAGTGTTATGACCCTGAGCCCTACATCTAATATCCCCATAAGAAGAACTTATAGACTCATGTGGATTCCCTTAAGGGTATAGAGCCCAAGTCAATTAGCATTTTCCATGGGAATTTAGGTGAAGCCTCTATGCCTACACATGAAATAACCTAACATTGTTGAAAACAACTCTTCTCATACTTCACATGATGAGGATGACTCATTAACATGAGAGTCTCCTACGCAAATGGAAAATCTTGTCAATGATTTTGAAAAGCTTGAACATTGGATGAGGTGATAACATTTGAATAGTGAGGCATTCCCCTTGATTGAAGGGTTGGGGAGGATGGTTCAAAATAATGAACATGGTGTGTATTTGATGTGTGGCATATCTCACTCTATGAATGATAATATCATGTCTATGGAAAGATGTGTCAAAGCTTTCGATCTCTCTAATCTTAATAATCATGTCATAATTTCCATTCTAATACCATCTATTGTACCTAATGTGCTTATCTATACTCCACCTATCATGGCTACATCTATTCAAAATATAAATCATATACATGTTAGTATTGTAGGAATTTCCAATCCTATCATACCTCGTTCTATGAATGTTCCATGTATTTCTCAACCATATCCCATCCCTAGTTACCACTGTTAGAATAATAAGCATAAAAATGCAAATATTAACACACAGAAGAGAACACAATAACATGGAAATTTAACGTGGTTCACCCAATCCCTGGGCTACATCCACCAACAGCGAGTCCAATGTATTTATTATTATCCAGTGATTACAATCTGAAACCTGCAACTCAATACCGCCGCAGGAAGCTACAAAATCCCTCTTACAATGAATCTCAAACCCTAAGCCCTTTTCACAAGTATTTTTTACTTAACCTAATTAGGGAAAAAAATACTCTGATTAATAGAAAATTGATGGCTGACCCTTTACAATATTATTAAGTCATTGTTGGCATCGAGGGGCACTGCCCCTTGACCCCATCAAGGGCTCTACCCCTTGACCCCTCCTGGGGCGCTGCCCCAGGACCCCGCAAGGGGCTCTGCCCCTTGACTCTGAGCTTGGGGGCGCTGCCCCCAATCCCCTGTAGATAAGTCTGGGGGGAAACCGCGCCGAAAGAACCTGAGTCTAATTAGGCTCCACATACATAACAACCACAATGTATTTCTTTCATATTCCAATTCTCTATCCATTTCACACAATGTTCCACATCCTTCACTATCAAATATGTTTGATATAAACCTATCCACTAAAGCAACCATTAATAACCTAGTCCAAAGTGTTCCATCTGTACAAAAACAACTAGCTTCCTTGACTCAATACAAATATAACATTCCAACTTGTGACATCGCTAACCCATTTTCCCAAGACATCATTCGTATTATTATCCCTCAATACATGAAAATTCCTCACTTGGAGACATACAATGGAAAATGTGATCACTTGACTCATGCAAAAACATTTCAAACCTTTTTTAGCGACTTCTCAAATGATCAAAGATTAATGGATAAGTTGTTTGTTAGGACATTTAGAGATAAAGCTTTGTAATGACTTTGTTCTTTACTTCCCTATTCTACTGAATCTTTTCAAAAATTAGCTAATGCTTTCATTCAACAATTTTAAAATAATACTGGTCCTCAAATTTCTTTGACTGATTTGATTAATTACAAGCAAGGTGTTAAGGAAAAAGTGATTGATTATGATGGTCGATTCAAACATTTGCATGCTCACATTTCTTATCATGTGTAGACCTGATATGGATGTTCAAATATTTTTCATATTTCTAATTTACAAAAAGACATTAGAGATAAGTTATCATTTTCTTAGTTTACTTATTTTACCTAATTATGTGCAATGCTTCGTAATTATCATCTTAAAGTGAGCTAATTTGAGTCATTCAGTCCAATGGCTCTGATTAATAAGAATGATGTTTCTTAGTAATCATTCCAAAAGTTTCAAAAAACCAATAAAGGATTCATCAAGATCAATAATTCATCAAATAATGTTGATATGAAAGTGGCAGTTGCAACACCTGATCTGGCTCTTTTGTCGTCAATTTTCTAACCATCTCATAATTTTACCTCTATCTGAATCTTTGCATGATGTTTTATTAAATTTAATTAATGATAATGTCTTGAGATTTCCTCCCATCAAGCCAATTTACCCTTCCAAACCATTAATTTCTTCTATAATCCTAAATCCTTATTCCAACATCATCCTCAACCTGACCATGATACTGAAAAATGTGAAAGGTTGAATCATCTTGTCTAAGACCTTATATATTTCAATACTATATTTGTTGAGGGAAATAAATTTGTTGCACCCCTAACCAAAATTTATAAATCTAAAGAAAAAAATTTCCTTCTCATTCTACTAACACCGTTGACCCAACCAATATATTACCCTCCTCTTCCACCATGATCATTGAGCCTAGCAACCCTACAATTGTGAATGATGATGATATATGTGGTGCGGTCAATAATATTATCAATCTTATTGACCAAACTAAATCTAAACCAAAACCTAAACCCAATCTTGAACCTTGCATTACCTTTGATCTTAAGGAGACTATTAAGACACCTGATGGACCCCTATACATAACTGCAAATATTAATAGGCAACTTTCCCATGGATTCCTTATTGATCGTGTGTGTGTGGTGAATGTTATTACTAAAGAACATATTTTCACATATAAATTTTTTCAAGTTACTTATGATAAATCTGATCTGATGGTTAAGGTGCATGATGGTTTCACTTTTCTTTGACCATAAGTTTTATTACCCTTTCTGTAGAAGTTGGTAAGAAGTGCTTAGATGTCACCTTTTTTATTATTCCTACCTCTGATCAATTCCAAGTAAGATTAGGACATCCTTATCTTACTTCCATGAAAGTTATTCCCTCTACCACCCATAAGTGTTTGAAGTTTCCCTATGATGGAAATTATCACAATCAATCACAGTCTCTATAAGCCTTTAGCAAGTTGTGGAAACTTTACCCTTGACTTATTTTTTCTTCAAACACCTCAACCAATGCAACCTTGTGAGGATATTATGTTCCTATCCTAAGCAAAATTAAAAGCTAAAATGATTTCCAAGTTGAGAAAACCTAAGGATCTTCCACCTCCTCATCCTAGATCTAGACTCCTTCCCACACCTTCCATTCCTCCTATTTATGCTTCAGCTCCACCTCCTATCTCATACAAACATCCAACATCCTCTATCTCTCAACCTATTAAGGTCCATTTTGTCCCTCCTAAAAAGGATGAAAATGAGCCCATGCTAATTGACCCCAAACCATCTCAAATCTCAAGACGAACCAAAAGAAACCACATTTCTTGTGACGATTGAAATAGACATCATGCCAAGGCTCATGAACTTTCTCCTCAAACCATTCATCCCCCAAGACACCCAAAGACTCTTTGATCCCATTTGACCAATCTATGACTAGTCCAAGGGAGGAAGAAAATCTTCAGAAAATAAAGTTGTCTAAGCATGATATTTTTTCTTTTCATATTAAAGATCCTATTTTTATTATTTTAGATGATGATATGGATGATAATGTTGTTGATGCTAACAATTTTGATGATAATAATGTTGATCCTAATTATTTTGATGATATGTATGAGGTTATTGAAATCAATCATGAATTTTCTTCAATATTTGCCAAAGCGTTAACCCTAGCTCCTTATGACAAGTAATGTGACTAATCATTAAAGCATGATCCTTGTTTGGAACTCATAGTAGTTCAATCTACCATGCTTGACATTGATCATATCACATGTTGTCCATCTTCCCTAAGTAATTTTCAACAAGATGGGGAGGTAGATGATATGCTTGAATAACTCCTCTTGTATGGTGGATTCTTTCATGTGTTTTCTTGTTTATAATGTGCTTCCCTCACGATGTGCAACTTGTTATTGTATTTGTGTTAAGCTCTCTTTGGATGACCCTTGTTTCTTTGTTGGTGCAAGATGATAAAGGGCCTGAATCTATTGTCACTCTAAATTATTTGTATCTTAATTCTTCTATTTTTCATATATGTGTTATGTTATATATATGTACAATTATTGTAAATGTGCCTTTGTGTTGTCTACTTGGGAATAATGCAAAGCAATGAGATCTATCTCTCTTTTTGGTCTATGCAATGTTGAACCAAAAATATTTTTGTTTGTTCATCTTATGGTCTTTTCTTCCATTGTTCTTGTAGTCCTACTACCTTTGGAGGGCGAGGTCAACATACTAACCCGTGAGTTAGTTGATCCCTGGTGTGATCTCCTTTCAGTTCATGTGATCTGTTTCCCTTCATTTTGTCCTTGCTTGGGGGAAAATCATAGTGGAAACATGGTTGCCTTTTGGATGTATATATGCTACCTTAAAACTATTGCTCTTGGTAAGGCATACACAATCACTTTAACATGGGGGCATACACTCTACTCTTTTTTACATGTTATGCAGACACCACACATCAAATTTTGTAGTTATTATTTTTAGGTTACTTAGCAAATTATGCCTTTTTCTGTGTAATATTCTCTTGGAAATTTTAGTTAGATATAATGCTTTTCTTGGTTATCCTTTGCACCATTCTCTTGGTAGATTTCCTTGGTTATCCTTTACACCACTTATTTTTAGCAATTCTCTCTTTGCATTGATATCTTTACATGGCTCATGGCAAGTTAACCTTACTAACCCAGTGCAATCATCTCTCTCTCTCTCTCTCTCTCTCTCTCTCTCTCTCTCCATGTGTTGTTTCTTTTGTCTTGGTCTTATATTGATGAGGTCCCAAGTCACTTGGGGATTTGTTGATCCTTTTCTCTTCCACCTTGATGAAATTAAATTCTATTGCTATGATCTACTTTACTGAGAGTATGAATGCATGTTTATACTCTCACTAAAGAGGGGACTAGATGTAGCATCATAAATTGTGTCCCTTTTTAATTTCTTGTCTAGACCCTATTTTAACATTCCTTTCCTTCTATGCCTGACATGCTTGGTCCAGCTCAATATTGACTTTAATTCTAGCTTCTCCTCTCCAATTGGGACCTCAAGTCCCAACTTGGGACCACATTGGAGGGAGCCAAGTACCTCGGACACCCCGCTTTTGGGTTTGGGTTAACCTGTGCACCCTACTCCCTGATGTTCAGGCCCAAATTAAAATTACTTAACAATCACCTTGTTTGAGTGGGAATTTTAAACACGCGTCAATATTCTTTGAGTTTAACACCCAAAATGGTCAGGAGAGGTATATAAGCAAGTTACCCTCCCTCATTTTGAGACACATAATTCAAATCTAGGCCTCAACTACAATTTTATATTTTCACGTCCTAAGGCAAGAGCTCAAGCATCCAAGGTATTAAAGACAAGGAGTGATTTGTAGATCTGTGCATTTGTGATGACTTTCATGATCTTCCTATCCTAAAGTCAACTATAATTCAACATCAACATCTTCATGAGAATTTAGACATCAAGAGGGGTTATGAAGGTATACACATTCCATTTTTCAGATCTAGCCTGTACTACATATCGATATTCTTTCAATTCAAGTTTAATTTATTTTTTATTCAAGGTTAATTCCTAAACTAGAGTTTGACTTAGGCAAGCCCCTTTCTACATAATATTTTACTTCTTTTCTATGTGTAGGAATAGGTGGCAAATGCATGGAAAGAGATACAATCATATTAGGAGGAGAGCTACAGTGTGCAATATGTTGAATCTGAAACTGCCAAGAGCGGGTTGGGTAGGGCGCCCTAGTCTAAGGAGTAAGTCAACCTAGGCACCCTGGTCCTCCTACTTCAGCCTAAAATTCAAACCCCAAGTCAGTTATAGCCTATTTTCTGAATCTCCTTCCAAAATTTATCTATTAGTACTTAGTCTCCTTGTGCATGCAAAAAGCCACATTTTTCTCTATTTGGCCCCATTTCATGTATTCTTCATTTACAATTGCACAGTCATAGTCCCCCACAACAAAGGACCACTAAATCCACTTTGTGCTTGAGCCATCTTGAGCCTAGTGATCATTCTCCTTCTAATGTAGTGGGATAAACATGAAGTAGATTCCTTGTTTGCATGCACAAGCTTGTGGATCCTATTTCACCTCTTTTCCCACCTTAAAATAATAAATAAGAGAATACAAAGAGACACCTATTCCCTCTTCCAAGCCCCCACTTGAAGAAGCCTAAAGGTTGATCATTTGTCCTCTTTATTCTCTCCCCATGTCATTAATTATCCCATTCTAGGCATCCACATATGGGGAAACTAATATAAAATAATTGTGTTCACAACCCACCTTTACCATTGCTAGTAGAATCCATCACCCATTATAAATATTTTCCAAACAATAGCGAGTTAAATATTACAAATATTTTTCCAATACACCCTAGATGTCTTAGGACTCTTTCCAAGGAAGTTGGAACCATGCAATTTGACATAGGATTTACAAGGTAGATGACACCTTAATCATACAATTACTTTCAACTTGAGTTTGAAAATATTTTAAATTATACCCTAAGGTTATATATAAAAGTACAAACTCTAATTTTAATTTTATCATCACCCAAAGAGAAAAACAAACTCTATCAAGAGCTCTATGGACACTTCTACATTATTATAAGGTCATCAATAATACATCAACATCTACATATGTAAAGACATATATGCATCTTCCATGCCTGCTTTTAATCATTGATCTTTTCTCACACAAGCCATTTAATTGGTTTGTCTAAAGGCTTGAGAAAGTAGAACATGCCCCTTAGTTAGCAAGCTCCTCAAAGGTGTTTGTAAACACCACTAGTTCTTTATTTCAATTCCATATACTCAAAGGTGTAAGACGCGTCAATTTCCAAATTGCAAGACCTTTTGAATTCATATTACACAACACTACTCAGTTCTACTTACAAAATTCAATTTTGCATCATGAAATCCAATAAGATTAACTTTATCCCATAATAATACAAATTTAATTTACTATCGATTATAACATTACAAGGTTAGATATAATATCAAAGCACGGACTTTAATCACAAAACAATAATTCATTGTCCAATACTATGCATTACACTTGAAATGAGCAATTCTAATTCTTTTATAATATTTTAGAAAATACTTATTTAATAACAAACATGAGTTTTCTAATCTTAATAATAGATCATACAAGAAATAGAATCAAGTGTAAAGCTAGCTCTCAAATAGAAACATGTAAGATTAAATCTCAAATACAGTTAAATCTCAAGCCTCATAATTTCGAACTATCAATTGCATTTAATTGCTCTATTTAATTAAACTACATTTAATTGCTCCATTTATCTCAATAGCCCTAGATAATTAAAAAGGAAGAGATATATTAATATAATATTTATCGTTTGTAAAGATACTAAAGTTAGCTAGGTCATCTAACGGAATAAAGTTCCAAAGCAAATTTGGAATGCCCCTAATTTGGGGGTCCCTTTGCTTTTTCTAAATG
This sequence comes from Thuja plicata, assembly GCA_018584345.1. Lineage (NCBI taxonomy): Eukaryota > Viridiplantae > Streptophyta > Pinopsida > Cupressales > Cupressaceae > Thuja > Thuja plicata. The sequence continues at coordinate 2,800,667 of MU223876.1, read as the reverse complement.
ATTTGATATATATTAAGTCAACATTACCGTTAATACTGGGCAATTCTACCAATGGAAATTTGAATTTTCAAGAACGCCAACCACAAGAAAAGTTGCCAACCACGACTAAAGTCTGGCTATTTTTGTTTAGCGAAAATCATGAATTTAGCGTCATTGCCAATCTACCTAAGTCCTAAACTATCTTTGTCTTGAAGTGTTTAAATTGATTATATTTAATAATAATTAAATATAATTATTTTTAAAAAATATACTGTATGCAATTTTTGGATAAAATTTTGTATTTATTTTTATTTCAGATATTTTGGATTATTTATGAAAGGAGAGGAGGAAAAGAAAAAACATAACAAAAGCAAAAATAAAGACAATTTTTTACCAAATAAACACAGATTTTTACCAAAAAAGTTGCATAAGGATTTAATAATAATAAAGCATAATTAATTAAAATACATAATAAAAAACAGTTTTTAAGTTTGTACTGTAACCCTCCCAATAAAAAAGACTAGAAATTGCATCGTCTTTCAGTCCCACGGGTCGATGGCAGCCAGGCTATAAATTATGCATACGGGCATTTAAAATAATAATAGTAATGATAATTGGCGACTGTTGGGTAGAAGCCACAAAAATGTTCATGAGTGGCGTTATAAGGACGGGGCATGTGACTCTTTGGAGGTATGTTCCCACTTAATAATTGCCCATTTCTTCTTCTTCTTCCTGTACTCCTCTCATAACAGTTTTAAAGGTTCTCATTATGTGATTGAAATCGGTTTTCCATCCTTTAGATTTTTCTTTTTCCCTTTTCCCATATCAATCCTTCCCCAATCTGAAGGAAACATACCCATCATCTGTGTATCATTCCATTCATTCCTCCACAATGACCTGGGCTACAAGGAAAAGATCTTCTGCAGCAGGGGCCATGTTAGAGAGATCAAACAGCATTGGACCCAGAGATGTTTTGGGGCTCTTGTTTTTCTTTGATGAGAAAGCATCCAGATGCAGCCTCACCAAGAGTGCAAAATCCACAATATCAATCTGCGCTTCAATCATTCTCTTCACAATCCTGCTGTTCATGCTGTCCACATTTGATCCTGGCAAGGTAAATTCTTCACAGCCATCTTTGCCAATGATAGGGCCTCAGATTGAGATCAGCTTTAGTAAAAGATGGAGGGTTTTGCAGAGCACTGTGAGTGAGAAAAAACTGATGCCCAAAAAAGAATGGAGCAGAAGCAGGAGCAAACTCGCTTTGCATGGGATGGGTACTCTGTTCAGAAGAGGCACTAGGGCTATGAATGAGCTTGTGGTTGCACATATTGAAGAGGAGACCACTGAACATGAGGTCAGATGGTTTCTGAGGACTTTGCATAGATCAGGAGTGACTGCAAGAGCAGATGTTGTTATTGTTTTTCCATGGAGTCATGTTCCTGTAGAGATCCTGGGTGTAATTGAGGAGGAGAACAAGAGTTTTATGAAGCTCTTGAATAGTGTAATCAGGGAAGCTTCTGTGCAGCAGACCATGTCAAGGGCTAGTATCAATGCCAGTGATGTTGAACACTCTGAGCAGGTGTTGGCTTCCTCTAGGATTGTTGTTAACAGGGGTGGAGGGGAATTCAATGGATTGAAGGCCAATTCTACTTGTAAAATCAGTACTTTTAATGCAGGTGCATTCAAGAAGGCTGCCCAGGAGAGGACTAGTACAGAAGGAGGGAGGAATGAGCCTCTGTGGGGTTTGAATAATGGGAGCCAGAGCATTGGATCTGGAGAGATGTTTTTTGAGCCTGTTTGGGGATCCATTGTAGGGTTTGAAGTTGCAGAGCTTAACCCTGATGATGCCCTGCTTGGGTTTCTGGACCAGCCACCTATGCAGCTCAGGAGATGGGCTTGTTATCAGATGCTGTTGGGTAAGGTCAGGCATAAATTTAAGCATGTTCTTTTGACAGATGTTAAGGGTGTTTTAGTTTTGGGTGATGCTTTGGCTGTGGTGAGGAAGAAGAATGGCCTTTATTTGGGTTTGCAGGATAGGACTTGGAGTGATCCTATGCCTGAGAGTGGTAACAATAATGAAACAGGGCTACTTGTTTCTGGATTGGGGAAGGAGTCAGAGAGTGTTTTTGAGAAAGTTTATGGGCAGCAAATGTGGAGTTCTCTGGAGAAAAGAGAGAAAGAGATGAAATTGGTGAACAGTGGTGTGATTCTAGGAGGAATCCAACCTGTAAGACGCCTGGCCAATGCAATGATGACTGAGATTGTGAGAGTTGCATTGCAGAGAAAGAGCAGGAGATCATTTCCTGACAGTGTATTGTTTACATATCTTCTGCAAAAGAGTTCTGTTCTTGGGAAAAAGGTAATGGACCATGTTCATTCAGTTGAGAACTCAGATTCCATTATTCATTCACTGTACAAGTCAAAGCAGAAGGATTTGTTCTTTAAAAAGAAATCTTCTCCTTATTTTATTGTACATGGGTATGATAGTTTGAATGTGGATACAAATTTGACTTCAATAGTTATGAGGGATATTTGTTCCTCACCAGCCGATGCAGAGGCCTATGGAGACTGCAATTGGGTGGATACCGGACATCCGGACAGCAGATAGAAGATTTGTTTAATTTTCATTAGCTCTGTGTTGGATTATTTCTAGAAGAAGCTAATGAATGATATTAGATTAGTATTGGATTCTTTTGTAGATTAAGTTGTCTGTCATTTGAGTCATGGACTCCTGTACAGTGCACGCCACAGATTTGATTTTCCAAATCTGTAGGGCTCATTTTTCAGTTTCCTTCCTATAAACAAAATACTATTGCTAATGATGATTGTATCACTACGACAAATAAGAGTTTTCCCAAGAGATATTGGGAAGTTTTGGATCTCTAGAAGTTGTATTTCACTGTCTTTTTGTCTTTTGTCGCATGAAAAAACAATCTCCAGGGCTGCATGATTGGCCTCTCATACAGCGCAAGATCTAACCTCAAAACAACATTTTGTCTCATTGGAAATCCATGTGAGAATCCCAATAATTAGGGCAGATAAGGTACTGATAATGCAGAATTTCTCAGATCATATAAAATCCTCTGGCTATTAGATAGAGAGTTTAGCTTAAAATTAAGCATTGCCTAAATATGAAATGCCCATCTACGCATGTATTGGTAAACCCTAAAGTTAATGGTTTTTGTTTAGTCTACATTAGTACTCATTGCAAATGTCAGGTTTCATGGAGTAAAAAAGATCACTCTACCTCCTAACTATTTGGAAGCAAGAGTTATTTTGATTAAGGGTTGTTTGCTATCTTTGTTCTTTGTTTAAGACCATTAATACTTGGTAGCTTATGCAGGGGAGAAACAGATTAAGTCTTATTCCTCTGTACACTCTTATCTACCAGATGAGGACAAATTCAACATGTCACAGATGGGGGAAGGAAAGAGAAATGTTATCAAAGGTGAAATTGGGGAATCCTGAAAAGAGAATCTTCGATATCTACATCCAAACCTGCATAATACAATGGGCAGAAAGAAACCATACAACTGAGTTACATATGCACAACTTAACCATCAATCAAGGTATCTTTCATCAATGTCCTTGTTTTGTATTCATTCTGAGTCACTCTCTGGTCCAAACTGTTTATAGGTGAGTAAATTGCTCCATTTGTAGGGTTATCAAAGGTGTTGAAAAAGTGAATTGAAGTCTAGAGATGCATTTATAGTCTCTGTCAGAAGGTGTTGTGATGATTACGCAATAAATAATAACAGCGTGGCTTGACAGCTGGTGGGCTGAGTTCCCATGAAGACACTAAGAACTTACAAGCCTCACACCCATGTGACTCAAATAATCTACTCCATATTCATTCATGGATCTTTGATCCTCGTGACTGAGTTAACTACCATTTACTGCCCATTTTTTTCCATTTTTTTCTTAAAAAATAAATAGTAGGGGCAATAAATGTTAACAATCAATGCACAATTCAATCTATTGGGTGCTCAGTGGAAGCTTCCAAAGATAAATTGTTGTTATTGTATTCAAGAAGTGGAAATGTAATGCATTAAGTGGTGGAGATGTGTTGGATTTCATTATACAGTGTTAGATTATATTAAGATGTTAGATTTGAACATCTGAAATAATCTGTTGGAAGAAGAAAAGATTAAAAAAATTGCTGATAAAAGTAGGTCGGGTGTTTTTGATAATAAAGCAGCCAAACGTAGGTCTGGTGTTTGCCAGATTCGAGAGTTTTTCTTTATTAGTAGGTTTGAAGGTTTTTCTTTATTAATAGGTTTAATAAACTGTTCATTCATTCATTCAAATAGGTTTTGAAACTGAAGTTTAATTCAAACACTTTTATACAATTAAAAAGTAGGTACTTAATTAAAAACATTTGATTAATTACAAACTTCTGAATAAGATTGGAAGCTTAATTTATAAGGGAGTGTGTACTTAATTAAACACTTCTGCTTAATTAGGGAAGTGGGTACTTTTGTTAAAATCATCTGTGTAATTAAGAGAGTCATAACCATTAACTGGGTAGGAAGGAGGAAACTTCACAATTGTCAAATTTGGTCCATGTCATCCACGTCAGGATAGCAAAGCTTTTGGCTGCTTGAATGATTGTGAAGCGCGTTTCTGTCTAGATTTGACTGCTTAGTAATCTACAAATACACACTATGTTAAGCTTTCAATGAAACTCTGTTCCAAGTTAATGTGAATGGGACTTTTCTGTACCGTAGCACACAAACTTGGAGTATTGGCATTGGATCTGATGACACACACCACTTATCAAATATCTCTTTAATTTCACTCTCATGTGCTGACTACCCACTAGATACCCACTGCTGTTTTACACGTATCTTCCACATTTGCTTCACTTACACATGTCTATCTGTACTCTTGAAATGCAAGCTTGGAGAGAGAAGCTTTTGTGCATGACTTACACCACATACACACGTGTGCTTACCAAGCATATGTATCCCTTCCCTTCATTAAAGTAAAGGCTAAGCTGCACTACTTTACAGCTCATTAGATATTTTATGGTCCTAATTCAATCTTTCCTCTTTATGACTTAAATACAAGATGCCGGATTTTAATGGAGGATGTTCTATTTATAAAGTCTTTATACCTACCAGATATGGAAGTACAAATTTTTATTAGGCTGAAATTTCTTTGGTTCAAAGGGAAGGATTGGATATCATGTCTGTGGTTAAGAATTAAGGATTGAAGGGTATCTTTTTATCAAATTTGTTTGGCTCATCATTCTTATCTTATGACTTATGATGTAGAGCTTTGAACCAAGTAAGATTTGCTTCTTGGAATTATCAAGAACCATTCAAATTTATAGAAACTAAAAATATTGAAAACTCTTTTATCTATTTATATGATTTTGTAGCTACGAGAAAACATTCCCTAAAAACATCACGCACCATGTCCATTTCATATCTCATCCCTTATGATATTAGAAACCAAGAATTCATTTATAACTCTCATATATAATTAACATTAATTTTCCATAGATCATTAGATATAGATGTAAGAACTTCTAATTTGTATAACCAAAAACTCTTACATCTTTAACTTTATATCTATTCACAGGATTTTATAACGACCAGGCAAATTCTCTTGGAGAAAACGTTCCCTATAAACATCATATAAAACGGCATTCTCTTGAAGAAAACGTTCCCTATAAACATCATGCTTATTGCAGTTGACGAGAAAGAAGACTAATCTGTTTCAAAGTTTATAGCAATGCCAAGATTTAACAAGCAATTTTCATAGGTTGTGCTGTTGAAATGGCCCATTGTTTAGAGAGGACACGTGGTTTTATTGATTAAAGCTGGGACGTTATAATTATGGGTCCTCAACTACTTTTCCAAAAGAATTGAACATAATGAATGTTTGCAGATTTATTGAATTATTATTTTTAAATCGTACACCAGGAAAAAAAATATAAAAGGTCTACTTTTTAATAAATTTAATATCAATGAGTGCTAACTGTTCCATTCATTCTCATGAGAGATGGGTTCGTGTGAACCACTACTCATGAATCGTGGGTCAATGAGTTTGACTCAAAAAACTACACAGTTGAATCCTGATAGCAATATCACAAATTTAATACCTGCAAAGAAAGAGGCAATTCACTCAGTGTAGATATCAAAGAGTGTATGGGACCATCGAACGGTACGGAAGATTTAATACCTAGTCACAAATTCCGATCAGGACAAGGGCCTTCTCCTATGCTTGTTTAATACAGTACAAAGATACATTCTCTAGTTAATAAGTCGGGGTAAAAACCTCACCCTTAATAAGGGAAATTACTTGTAACAAAAAATAAAAAATAATAATTTAAGCAGTTAAATCTTATAAGATATTTTTTAATATATTGTAATCTTTTAAAAAAAAATAAAAAAGTTATCTTAAAAATTATTATTAAGTATTTTATTATCTAATAAATAATTTAATATGTATGTTTGTGTAAGAGGTGTGCTCTAATCTTCATTAAAGTGTTTCCACATAAAAGAATAATATAAGTTTTGCATTATCTAATAATAGAAACACTCTATAGGACCTCTTCCTAAGGATTACAGTTAAATCTTATATGATATTTTTTAATATATTGTAATCTTGAATTTAGAATAAAATTTGGAGAACATTTTTTTTTTTGGCTCTGCGTTTTTTCGGCGTTTACGACATATTCTGATCTGCGCCCTGATTATTCCGTGCACTGCGTGCCTCCACGGTGGCGAACGACGGAGGAAGACCGCCGACGGCTCCCGACGATGAAGAATCCCGAGGTGTGTTTATTCCAACGATTAGGTTAATTAAGATGGCAGTTAATAATAGTCCTGCCTTCGGCACTTCACCCGATCCCGTACCCACCTCTCCTCTGGTTAGCCATGAATGCCCGTTTGATGGCATTAATACTACCTTGCCTAGCCAACCAAGACCAGTCGAAACCTTACCTGCCAGACCAAAATCGTTCTCTGAAGCGGTTTCAAACGCCGGTTTTGCAGTGGACGCTAGTGCTAGATTCCTATGCTCGGCATCTGATGGAGCGTCCAACTCCGGTAAGGGCCCTGGGGTTTCTGATAACCCACTCTCTGTTATGCCAAATCCAGAAATGTTGGTTGAAATCTTGAATGAAA
>MU223876.1:2747821-2767939 GCA_018584345.1 Thuja plicata | reverse complement strand
AGAGTAGGAGGAGTAGGAGAGAGAGAGAGAGGGATTGAGAGATATAAAGAGAGTAGGAGTAGGAGAGAGAGAGAGAGAGAGAGAGAGAGAGCGAGCTTTTCATAACCTGATCGAGTTATTTGAAATTTAGAGACCCGATCGGGTTATGGCTTGGGAAGAGCTTTGGAAAATGACCCAAAGGCTTGGAGGCTCATTTTCCCTTCATTTTTGTACTTTTAGACATTTTTTCATCTTGTAAGATGAATTCTCAACTTTATCTTCATTAGGTTTGCAATTTGTTAACTGGGTAGCTTTATAATTTTCACCATAATCTCATACATCTTAGATTTTTAACCATATACATTTTTCTATTTTTGGACAACATTAACATAGTAAACTTTAATTTTCTTTACCAGTGTCTTGATTGTCCTCATAGACATATGTCTACCATTTTTTTAATAACTTTTGATATACTTAATCAAATTACAAATAAATTACATATTATTGTTCTACACTTGATTATATACACCTTTAAAATAAAAAGTTTTCATTTTCGATTATTTTGATGCAAGTTATGCCCAACACACAAACAAGTACCAAATTTTCAGGATGAGATCACTTCAAAAAAGCACAGAAAAAATACTCATCGAAAAAAAAAAATACACAACTTCTAGATCTCACTCTTACCTATCATACTACCAAAGGGATTTAAAAAATACCGAATATAACTATATCTTTTGTACTGCACACAGAAACAACTATGTTATGTTTTTCCAAAAAAATTAGGAACATGTTTTTGTGCGTGCAAGGTTTGACCCTCTTAACCTTATCAGGTTTTTAAGAATTAGTGTTTTAGAAACTAGATTCAGAGTACTACAATTTTTATTTTTTACACATCTTATTTTGAGTGCATGACCCTCAAATACCTATTCCAAGTTTAGGTTTACCCGATTTCAGAAAAAATGTGTCCACTTATACCCCCCTTTTTGATCCACAACTTGGTGCACATACCCTTATACCATAATCCATAATATTCAGTACCCTTAAGATATCTCAAAATCCTTTTGATAGCCATCAAATGATTCTCTCTAGGATTGGTTGAAAACCTTGCAACAATACTAACTGCTAATACAATATTAGGTCTGGTGTGAACACCATATTGAAGTTTACCAATCATGGATCTATAGGTAGTCTGGTTTACTTCCTTTGAATCATCATCCTTGGAAAACTTATGTCTGGTAGGCATAGGTGTTCCAACTGGTCTGGAGTCTTCCATCCCAAATTTCTTCAGTATCTTTTTGATGTATTTAGACTGGGTAATGTAGATACCATCCTTCATCTGATAGACTTGTAAACCAACAAATAGTTTGATTTCACCAAACATAGACATTTCAAATTCCTTACTCATAGCTTCTGAGAATGATCTGCATAAGTCATCATATCTAGTAAACAATATGCCATCAACAAATATTTCTTCTAATAGTATCTTTTTGTGGGGTTCTTCTTTGATATACAAGCTACTATTGTCATTAGTTCTCTAAAATCCAATGCTTATCAAGTAACCATGCAATATTTCATACTAGGCTCTAGGAGTTTTCTTCAGTCCATACAATGCTTTATGTAATTTGCAAACCATATTCCTTTTGTTAGGATCTACAAAACCTTCAGGTTGCTCAATGTAGATTTCCTCTTCAAGAATCCCATTCAAGAATGTAGATTTTACATTCATTTGATATACCTTGTATCCTTTGTGTGCAACATATGCCATAAGATTTCTGACTCCTTCAAGTCTTACAATAGGAGAAAAAGTTTCTCCATAATCATTACCCTCTTCGTGAGCATATCCTTTACATACTAATCTTGCCTTGTTTCTGGAAAATTCTCCTTTTTAATTCATCTTGTTTCTGAAACCCACTTAGTTCCAATCACATTCTTACAAGAGTCCAGGTTTTGTTCTTTTCTATCTGCTCAATCTATTCATTCGTTGCTTCGATCCAGCTTTCATCATTCAATGCATCTTTAATATTTCTAGGTTCAATTTCACTAAGAAAACATGTACCTTTAATTTTGTTCCTTGTCATTACACCTTCTGTCTGATCTCCAATTATTTGTTTAAGTGCATGATGCCTTCTGACATATTTTGCAAGTACAGGATCCTTCCTTCTTGATTTTGGGCTTGTTCCACTTGGTTCACCATGCTCAAAATTTTTGTTTTGTTCTTCTGTTTGATACTCAAGCTCCACTGTCTGACACTCGGGGGCCTCTATCTGTGACTCGATCCCCTCTATCTGTGACTTGGTCTCTTTAGTCAACGACTTGGTTTCCTCTACTAGTAGCTTGGGTTGCACATGTTTCAACTCAGGTTGAACTATTTGAGTTTATGCAGATGAATTCAATGGTTGACAGGGATGCTGTCCAATCACCATTTCTTATGTCTTAGGTATAGTATTAGGTTCATAATATACCAAGTTTTTGTAATCCTGAGGCTCTTTACTGCTCTGTTATTCACCTCTTTCTGCAAACTCATCAATCCTTACATGCACACTTTCTATGACTTTATGAGTAAAAATATTCAAACATTTATATGCTTTGGTTTTACAGGAGTAGCCTAGGAATATACATTCATCACCTTTTACATCAAATTTTCCATTTCTTCCTACCTTCAAGATGTAACATTTACTTCCAAATACTTTGAAATAACAAACATTAGGTTTATAGCCATACCATAATTAAAAAGGTGTCTTCTTAGTACCTTTCTTCAGTTGAACTCAGTTCAAGGTGTGAATTGCAGTGCTGATGGATTCCTTCTAGTATTTGGTAGCAACATTCTTTTCAATCATCAAGGTTCTTGCACAATCCATAATGGATATGTTCCTTCTTTCTGCTATAAAATTCTACTATGGAGTACCCAGGGCAGATACTTGTCTTTTGATTCCTCTTTCATTGAAGAATTCATTAAATTCATTAGAAATGAATTCTTCTCCTCTTTCAGATCTTAAGCATTTAAGTTTCTTTCCTTTTTCTTTTTCAACTCTGGCTAGGTACCATTTGAACTTCTAAAAAGCTTCTGATTTTTCTTTGAGAAACATCACAGTCATCATTTTGGAATGATCATCAACATATAGAATGAAGTACTTCTCACCTATGTAGCATATTGTTCCAATTGGTCCACATAAATTAGTATGTACCAATTCCAAAACTTCTTCTGTATTGTAGTTCTTTCTCTTGAAGCTATTTTTTCCCATCTTCCTAATTTGACATTGTTTGCATATTGCTAGATCAAGTTTCTTCAGAACATGAATTCCTCTTACTCTTTTGTTCTTGCTTATGTCAACCAGGTTTTTGAAGTTCACATGACATAACCTTTTATGCCATAACCAGCTTTCTTCTACTTGTGCAATAAAAAAAGAACTTTCATTGAGATCAAGATAAAATAGATTACCTTTAGTTTGTCTGCCAGTTCCAACTAGGTTTACCTTACCATCCAAGAGCTTGGCCTTACCATTCATGAATTCTACCTTGAAACCCATGTTATTCAGTTGTGCCACACTTAGTATATTGCTCCTTAGTCCTTCAACTTAATAAGCATTATCACATTTGATTCCTTTAGTTAAAGCAATACAAACTTTACCTTTCACATAGTAGGGTTCATCATTCCCAAAACTGATACTCCCACCATCATAGTGCTCAAGATGTTCAAATTTGGTTTTATCACCAGTCATGTGGTGAGAACAACCACTATCAATTATCAAAGTGTCTTCTTGCTAATATGAGAATATAGTGTTGTCTTTTCACTATCTTCATTATATGACTCATCCTTAATAGCAATGTAAACCATTTCATCTTCATCTTCATCTTCATCACTATCAGAATCTTTAGCAATGTAGCAAGATTTCTTACCTTTGTCTTTGTAGCTTTTGTATCTTTTGTATTATCTCTTTCCTTTATATTTCTTGAACTTTTTCTCACCTTTGTCTTCCTTTTTTGGACACTTGGCAACAATGTGACCAACTTCATTACATGAGAAGAAAATTAATGGTATTCTTCCTTTGTACTATCCTTTTCCTTTTGCAGCTCTCCTTACAAGTAATGCTTCAATGGTTTCCAGATCTTCATCATCAGATTCATCATCACTGTCACTGTCAATCTATTTTCCTTTCATCTTTCCAAGGTTTAAGTTAGCTTTGAATGCAGACTCAAGATTGCCAAGATTAGGAGAGTAATTTTCAAAGTTATCCAACTCAAAAGCTGAAAATCTTCCAATTAATCCATCAGGAGTTATACCATTACTGCATCTCATTTCTTGAATAGATGAAACTCTAATTGCATAGATAGGATGTAAAGTCCTCAATACCTTGCTAACCACTGTTGTGTCTTCAATTACTCCACCTACAGCTCGGATGTCACTGACACTTTTCTTGATTCTTTCACTTTACTTTGTAATGTCCTCTCCTTCTTTCATTTTCATCTGATCAAATTGACCTTAGAGACTTTCTGCTTTGGCTCTCTTTACATTGACATCTCCTCCATGCATATCATGCAGTTTGTTCCACATATCAAAAGCAGTAGGGTAGTCCTTGACTTTGTCAAATTCGGAATAGTTGAGTGCAGAGGCTATATCAATCGTAATTATGTTATGATGCTTCATGTCTATCATCTGATCCACAGTCATAGGTCTCAGTGGTTCCACATACCTATGGTCCAAGAATCTTAAACCAGTATCTCCAATGGTAAATAGATGTAGCCTCATCAAATCTTTCCATGCAGCAAAATTATCTTTGTTAAGCTCCGGGATCTCCCTTCTGTAAGACATCTCTAATCTTTAGCTTAGGCCTTAAAACCTTTCCTGAAAGCACCAAATACTCTGATACCAATTGTTGGAAATGATTTGAGTAACTGAGAGGGGAGGGGTGAATCAGTTACCACTAAAACAAATCCAAGTCCCTTAGATGTCTGAAACAATTTAGTCACTATTGCTTGGTTAACACAGATATTCTACTATCACTCGGTTAACATAGAAAATCTTAAGATATTAACTATGATTATCTTTAGTAATTAATTACTGAAACATAAACCATAAAGAAAATGAAATGTAAACAGATAAAACCAAGATTTAATGTGGAAACCCAATATGGGAAAAACCACCAATTACAAGTAGTCACTGTTTTTCACTCTTATGAAGTGAGCCTTGTTAGGAGCCAACCCTGTTAAAGGTTACAATAACACACTGTTAGGTGTGACCTTGTTAGAGGATTTAATCACCTTGTAAGGAGTGGCCTTGTGAGAGGTCTTTAAACACTTCAATGTAGAAATTTCACCTTGTGAGAGGTTTTACCAAAGACTGTTAAGTCTACTCTATTAAGAGATCTTGATCACTACTACAATTGTTAGAAAGTAACAATGGATTGACCTGTTTTGATAAACAAATATCTTTTTTGATTTAGATCTTCATTCTAGATTAAATACTTGATCCTCACTGATCGGATATTCTATTGCAGTCCTCTGTGTCTGTCCTCAATCAGATACCCATCTGATTTTTCCTTCACTCTTCATATCACTTATACACTTCCAAACACACTATCTTTCTATATTCAATCCAAACTTGACCTTATATATATATGATAAGCCTTGTCAAGTTGGCCTTAATATCCTTCTAAATAAATAATAAAACTGTCGGCTGCATATAACCAATAATCCATAAAATATAAACTCCTGTTAGTCGGCTGACACTAACTGTTTAACTCGATCAACACTAAAATCCTTCAATGCCCAACCGACACTGTAATTCCCAAGTGAACTCGGTTAGAACTGAAAAACACTTTGGTCCTCTTCAATGCCTGAGAATACTTGGCAGGAACTGACTGTGCTCGGATAGGATTAAACATTTGTGTAAACATCACTATACTTGTGTAAAGATCAATGACAATACACAATTGAATAATTGTCATCAACAATTTGTTTACTGGGTTTATATCAAGCATTTGGTTGGAATGTAATACTTTATAATTTTTTAAAGTGTAATGAAATTTCAAATTTTCCTATTGTTATAGACAAAACATACACTCAAATGTTGCACAAAAGCAGGATTTGTAGTAGTAGCTTGCTTATATTTTGTAATCATTGTAGTCTCCGCCATTTCTCCTTACTTTAATAGCTGGCTTTGTCTTTCATAACAATATATATTGCTGCTATGAAGACCCTCAACTATAATGAGTGTAATACACCTCTTGGCTTCAAATCCCTTGTATTGTTGAAAACATTCATAATAAGTAAACAATCTTCAATTTTCACCGTGGCAGTGATTTGTCTCTTTTTTAGTGTCATTTATGCTCATGGAATCTCCATTTTGATACATTTTTTTTCTTTGAAAAAAAAATCCTTGATTATCTCTACATTTACATAAATGAAGGTATTGGTGGAATAGTGTAAAAGTAATTCAATCAACACAAATACTTTAGTCTCCACATCATGGAATGTTTGGCAAGCCCTTCTTCTTGGTTTCTTCAATAACAACGATTGCATCTTGTCTCTTTAAACAATCTTACTAATCTAATCATAGTTTTGTTGTCTTGTCACTGTATTTTCTCCTTATGATAAATGTTCACATTATTTCCATTTAGAGCACAAACAATTTACACAAATCAACAATCCAAATTCCAAGACATACCTAGCAGCTCTGAGAAACAAAAAAATGTGCAAGACTTGCAAAGTGTAAGAAAGTATAAATGCTTTATGTTGTCACTCAGTGATATTATTCCTTGGCCACCATGTGATCATTTATAATGGTGACACATATATTACCCTTATTGCTTCTTCATACTATCATGCTTTCTCATAAAGGACACCGGGGATGAAGATAACTTAGGTGTAGACAAACCATGATTACAGTGACTATAAATGATAATCTTATTACATGCCTTTCCAAAGGGCATGATGAACTAAAGCTAATCATGGCTACCAATGCATGATATGTATAGAAATATCATAGAAAATATGAACTTTCCCTGAAAGGCAAGAAATGAAGCACACACATTCAATGTTCATGGGATTGTGACCGACCTCCCTTTGGGTGTGTGCTTCATTTCGTGCCTTTCTGGGAAAGTTCTTCTAGATTTGGATCCTGACCTATAATTGGTATTACATTTTCCTACATTGGATAATATGATCAATCTTGGCCGACTTGTTTGCATTGTGAATGTCTATAAATTAATGTAATTGATCTATAGTTTATAAACTCTTAAATAGATAACCTCCTAAAGGTTAGCATTGTAAATAATTCATAATTCAATCTGTAATTAGGTCTGTATGCTTGGAATGTAATCCTGCATGCTGCTGGCCAATTGTATCTAATTTTCATGAATATAAGTTGACGTGAACCTCCGATATTGCATTCTCTCTATTCCCTGTTGTTATCTGAGTTGTTGTTTCCGCTGTGTGACTCTTTCTGCATGGCTGGATCATTCTCATTGAGGATTCTCCATCTATGATTGCATCAAGCAGTATTAGAGCAAGAGGCAGATGGTGGTACCTGAGCTTGCAAAGTCCTGAATTGATTTGCTGTGGGGTGGAAAAGTGAGGATCTAGCTCGTAATTGCAAAGGACTTGCGTGAAGATGGCTCAAAGAGGAAATGCTAGAGGTGGAAGGAGAGATGCAGATTCAAGTGCGATGGATATGTTGAGACAAATTGGAGCTAGATTAGAAGCTTTTGAAATTGCCCAGAGAAGAGGTAGACACGTTGAAGATGTAAGTGATGAAGAGGAAGAAACAAATAAAGAAGTAGCTAAAGGAGGCAAAGAGAAACTTGAACTTGAACAAGGAGATGATAGGTTTATAAAAGCCCTAACCAAGTTAAATACAAGACCATATTTCAATCCTCCTGATTATGATGGTAAGTTGGATTCAGATGAATTTCTTGACTGTATCACAAAGATGGAGAAATAATTTGTTTATGAGAGTACTAATGATGATAAAAAGGTGAAGTATGATTGCACAAAATTGAGAGGACATGCATCTTTATTGTGGGAAAATTTATAGAATGATAGACAAAGAAGAGGCAAAGATAAGATCAAATCATGGGATATGATGGTGAACAAATTGAAGGCTAAGATCTTACCTGCTGATTACCAAGTAAGTTTGTTTAGAAAGTTGCAAAAACCTAAAGTAAAAGGATCTTAGTGCGAACGAGTATACCAAAGAATTTTATAGGTTAGATATCAGATCTAGTCACACAAATGATGAAATTGGGAGGGTTGCAAGGTACCTTAATGGCTTGAGGATATATATTCAAGATGAGACCAGTTTGGTTAAGTTGAAGAGTATAGAGGAAGCTTATCAGTATGCCCTAAAAGATGAGGAAAATTTGAACAAAAGGCATGAACAAAGACAAAGAGGAAGAGGTGGAAGATGTCAAAGATGAAGAACCTTTGTTGGTGGAGGAGGACCTTCCATAGACCAGAACAAAGGAAAGACAAAGTTCAAAGAAGAGAGTTCATACAGAAGGGATAACATAAATTTCCATAGAGGTAGTGGATCAAGTAGTTGTAGGATAGATGACATAAGAATGTTTAGAGGACCCTATTTCAAATGTGGTGGGGAAAGACATCGAGCCTTTGAGTGTACTCAAGGTAATTCAAATAAGATGACAGAAAATAAGCATAGATATTCTTATGTGGAGAAAGAGCCTACTAAATCTTTGAATCAACCAGAAGATGGAGAAGCCCTAATGGTGAGAAGATCCATATGTCATGAAGAGACAGATCAAGAACCATTGTTCAGGAAAATTTTGTTCAAAATAAGATGCAAAGTTGAAGGAAAATGTAGCAAAGTGATCATTGATAGTGGTAGTATAGATAACCTAGCCTTTGAGGATTTGGTGAACAAGTTGAAGTTACAGAGATTGAAGCATTTGAAACCTTGTTAGATATCATCGATAAAAGATGATCATAAGGTGTTGGTAAGTGAACAATGTTTGGTAAAATTTAAGATAGGATCTTATCACAATGAAGTTATTTGTGATATTATGCCTATGGATGTGTGTCATATTTTTTTATGTAGACCATGGAAATATGATAGACAAGATTTGCATGATGGGAGAAGGAATAGGTATACTATTGTTGCAAATAGGATGAAACAAGTGTTGTTGCCTTTGGTAGAGAATCCTTAGAGTGAAATTTGTACCAGTGTTAGAGTTTTTTTGGTTGAAGGAAGGAAATTATTGAATGGTTTGAAAAGTGACAATATGTGTTATGCTTGGATCACTAAGAAGTCATATTTGGACTTTGAAGAGGAAAAACCTAAGGAAATCAAAGAATTGATGATAAAGTATGGAGATATAATCTCAGCTAATTTTCCTGATGGATTACAAACTATGAGGAGTATTAGCCATTACATGAACCTAATCTCTAGAGCTAGCTTTCCAAATAAAGATGCACACCAAATGACACCTGCAGAGAATGAAGAGCTAAATTGACAAGTGCAAGAATTATTGAGGAAAGGTTTGATTAGAGAGATCTTGAGTCCATGTGCAATGCCTGTAGTATTAGCACCTAAGAAGAATGGAGAGTGGAGAATCTGTACTGATTCTAGGGAAATTAATCATATGATAGTGAAGTATAGGTTTTGTTTGCCTAGGATGGATGATATAATTGATTGTTTGAGTGGAGAAAAGTATTTTACAAAGATATATTTGAAGAGTGTCTATCATCATATCAGAATCAGAGAAGGAGATGAGTGGAAGAATGCATTCAATACAAATCAAGGGTTGTATGAGTGGTTAGTAATTCCTTTTGGATTCACTAATGCACCTAGTACTTTCATGAGGTTGATGAATGAGGTATTGAAGAAATTATTGGGTATGTTTGTGATTGTTTATCTAGATGACTTTTTGATTTTCAATAAGGAAAAGGAGGATCATTTGGTGCATCCGAGACAAGTGTTACAGAGGTTAATAGAGGAGAAGTTGTTGATAAATATCAAGAAATGTACTTTGATGAAGGAAGAGCTTGTGTAATTAAGATTTCTAATCTCAGTTGATGGATTTATGATGGATCCTGATAAGGTTAAAGCAATTTTTGAGTGACCTACACCTGAAAGTGTTGGAGAGGTAAGGTCATTTCATGGATTGGCTAGTTACTACCGAATGTTTATCAAGAATTTTAGTTTAGTTTGTAGTACTATGAGTGAGAAGACAAGAGGTGACCAAAAGGATTTCAAGTGGAGCACAAAGGAGTTTTGAATTATTAAAACAAAGGGTGGATGAACAACATGTGTTAGCTTTACCCGATTTCAATAAAGTATTTCAAGTAGACTGTGATGCAAGTGAGAGTCAATTGGAGTAGTATTAACTCAAGAAGGTAGACCTATTGCTTATTTGAGTGAGAATTTGAATGATGGAAAGAGAATATATTGAGTTTATGATTAGGATTTCTATGCCATAATTTAAGATTTGAAGAATTAGATAAATTTTCTAGTTTTCCTAAGGAGTTTGTGTTGTACACCGATCATCAAGCATTGAAATATTTGAATAGTCAAGGTAAGTTGAATTGTAGACATATGAGATGGGTTGAGTTATTGCAAAGTTATATTTTGGTGTTGAATTATAGGAGTGGTAAGACAAACAAAGTTGTTGATGCTTTTAGTAGAAGAAGGAATTTATTGACAAAGATTAGAATTGAGGTGTTGTGATTTGATGAGTTGAAAAAATTGTATGAGGAAGACCCTAATTTTGCAGAGCCTTGGAAAGCTTGCGGAGAACCTGTTGTTGCTGATCAAAGAAAATGACTAGACTATCTCATTTAGGAAGGTGTGTTATTTAGAGGAATTCAATTGTGTATACCTAGGAGTTCAATAAGGGACAATCTGATTAAGGAAATGATGACATGTACTGATTGAATGTTTGAAGATGTTAAGTTGATGATCATGAAAGGCATTAAATCAATTAATGTATGTATTGTCATTGATGTCAACTTGATATAATCTGTATGGTCATGGAAATACTGCCAAAGACTTCAAATAACTGATGAATCAAGGCTATGCTATCAGAAATGCATATAAGTTAAGTATTCACTAAGTGACTATTTATACCGACGGAGTGCACACTGATGGACAAAGCAAAAGAGAAAAAGTCATAGTGTTACCCGATGAGCAAATGCATAGTATTACTGATGAGCAAAGTCACAGTGTTTCCCGACGAGCAAAGAACATAGTAACCTGACAGAAAGAATTTCAGTGTTTCCTGATGAAAAAGACAAGGACGGAGATTCTGATGACAACTAAAGTCACACCGATGAATTAGTCAGTTATCATTGATGACTAACTGGAGTGTTGACCGAAAGAATAGAGAGTTCAGAAATGACAAAATGCTTAGCTGTCAAGAGCTAAAGATAGACTTAATGGATACTTATCATTGTTTTAATCATCCAGATAAAGCTGGAGATAAGCAATTGATTTAAAGCTGATTTTTCCAGTTGGCAAGAAGATCTCTTTGAGATAAAACTGGAGTTTTCTTTAAATCTATTGGCGAGAATTGTGGATCACACCAAGAATCAAGAAAGCCAAGAAAAGGTAAAAATTGTCTATAAAGAGACAAAACCAATTCATTACGAATTGGTGAGTGTGGGGTGAACAAGAGAAGAGGAAAGATGCTAGAGAAATTCTAAAGGAGAAGAAAGTCTTCATTCAGTCCTAATCAATCAAGCTAAGGAAAGAGATAGATTATGTAGACACCGACAAACAATGAGACAACATCACAGAGTAGAATAGTGTGGAGCAAAGGTATAGAATTGATTATATTGATCAGAGAGGTAATGCACTTACAATAGATCTAAAAATATGGAATTAAGTTGTATGTATGAACAAATAATTAATGTTTAAGTTTAACCATTGAAGCATCAAGTCTCTTAACCGAGAAGGACTTAAAATTCTTCTACAATTGAGATACATCCCAAGGAGTATCAAAATGTTTGATCATAAAAGTATAATTGGATATGCCTGATACCTATTGACAAGACAAGTGAGTGTTTGATCAAGATGGTAGCATTAGATGCCAGATACTAGGTGAAAAACTATCTTTTAAATCCTCTAACAAGGTCACACCTAACAGTGTGTTTGTAACCTTAAACAGGGTTGGGTCCTAACAAAGCTCACTTTAGAAGAGTGAAAATTTGGGGTACCGGTCCCAGTGGTTTTTCCCTTAATAGGGTTTCCACATTAAAAATCCATGTGTTATGTGTTTATGTTTCATTACTTTACTATTTTACATTTCACATATGCAATTCTGGATTCATCGGTATCCTCTGCATATTTAATGTGTTTTGGTAAATAGTTAACTGCTTATCAGTAATCATATCGAAGAGAGATTTACAAAGCATTCTGACAAGTAGAAAATTGATATAAGTATTTTAAGGAATTCATCTTGTAGGATAGAATATAACTAGAGACATAATTTGTGATTATAAGTTTTAAGGGTTGATTTAAGGATTAATCTTTGAGGCCACTGATTCACCCCCCTCTCAGTTATTACTAACAGGAAAAACATTATGGAGGATTAGCTTGACACTTTGGCATTGATAAGACACCAAATTTAATAAGTGAGAACTACTTTTGGCCTCAAATTCATAAGGATGTCATAAAATTTGTTCAGAGCTATACAGTTTGTCAAGTTGCTAAGGGAAGTAGTTAGAATACTAGATTGTATAAGCCTTTGACAACACTAGAGAGACCCTGGGAAGACATTAGCATGAATTTCATACTTGGGTTACCAAAAAATCAGAGAGGTAATGATTCTATATTTGTGGTAGTGGAAAGATGTTCTAAGATGGATCATTTCATACCTTGTAAGAAGACTATAGATGCAGTACATGTAGCTAACTTATTCTTCAGAGAAATTATGAGATTACATGGGTCACCTCGAAGCATAGTTTCAGATAGATATCTAAGCTTGTTAGTTACTTTTGGAGAACACTTTGGAAGAAGATGAAGACTAATTTGAAGCGTAGTTCTACATTTCACCCACAAACAGATGGACAAACAGAGGTAGTAAATATTAGTTTGGGGAATTTTCTAAGATGTTTGGTTGGAGAGAAGAGTGGAAATTAGGATTTAGTCCTAGCACAAGAAGAGTTTTCATATAATAATTCAGTGAATAGGAGTAGAGGGAAAACATAATTTGAAGTAGTTAAATGGATGAACTATAAAGGAGTATCAAAATTAAGGGATATCATTCATGAAGTCAAGAGCAGTGAAAAAGAAGAAGAATTTGCAGAACACATGAATGGATTACACAATCAAGTAAAACAATATTTGGAATACATGAATCAGAAATATAAAGAAAAGGAAGATGAGAAAAGGAGACATAAGGAATATTTAGTTGGGGATGGAAATATGGTATATCTGGAGAAAGGAAGATTTCCAGTTGGAACATACAATAAGTTAAATATGAGAAAGTTTGGACCTTGTAAGATCTCAGGGAAATTTGATTCAGGGAACACATATGAAGTTGAGTTGCCGGAACATATGGATATATCACCTATATTCAATGTTGTATATCTATATGAGTAATATGGGACAAAATACAGTTGTGATGAAAATGAACCAGAATTGGAACAACAGTTTCCTAAGAAGCAACTGGATGGGATTGAAGAGATTTCAGATCGCAGAGTTAGTAGAAGCACTAGAGGTAGACAATACTTTGAATATCTTGTGAAATGGAAGAACATACCAGTTGAAGATTCTTCATGGATTTCTCAAGCCGAGGTTAATCATCATGGTTTTCCTTTAGCCCCAAAAAAGTGAGAGGCTCACTTTAAGATAACACATGGTATCTGATGGGGGAGCATCATGGGTTCTTTGGCAATATTTCATCAACCAAAAACTTTTTGTTTTTGTTTTTAGTTGTTCCTATTTTTCCATTCTCTATATTTTCGGTGGTGTTTCTTCAAATTGTCTTATCTTCAATTGTTTACCTCATGGCATGTTATTCAAATTGTTCTTGATCATTATCTATCTTCGCACCTCGATCCATTTCTTCTAGATGGAGATTTCTTCAATTTTTGCCTGTACCTATTTATTCTTCACATATCACAACCTAATGGAGTTTTCCAATCCCATGAACCTTTTCCTTGGTTTGAGAAAATTCTTAGAGTATCATTCAACGTTTTCTGGATTGTGGTTGACCTCCCTTCAGGTGCATGCTTCCTTTAGTGCCTTTCTAGGAAAGTTCTTCTGGATTTGGGTCCTGATCTATAATTGGTATTATGTTTTCCTACCTTGGAGAATGTGATATACCTTGGCTGACTTGTTTGAGTTGCAAACATCTATAAATTGATGTAATTGATCTCTATTTTAGAAGATCTTAGATAGATAATGTTGTGGGTCCACAACACACACCCCATGTTGGTGCTCTGACCATGGGGGGCCCCCTTCTTTTTTTGTGTCTTTTGGTCTTTTAAGTCTGCCCCCTTTCTAGTCCCTTGCAAATCAGTCTCATTACCAGCTTGTTGGTCCAAGAAGACACCTTTTTTCAGCCTTTTTTCCCTTTCATCCTTTTGGAGACCGAGTCCTTTGATTTACCGAAATGACTGAAAGGCTGAAGCTCAACCCTTTTGGTGTTTTTGGCCTCCAAAAACATCGAAAGGCCAAAAGGTGTCTACCTCCAAAATTTCAGTATTTTGGATGCCAAAATACCAAAAGTAATGATGTTTCACCTACAGGTTATAAAGGGGAAAAAGGCCCTATTTTACCTCACTCTGTCTTTCTTTCATCTCTGACATCTTTTGAGTGATGACTTTGCAAGCTTCATCCTCGCTCCTGGTGGCTGATCGCTCCACACCTTTGACCTCCTTTTGTCTTTCTCCTCCGCTCCCAACTCTCACAAGGTAGGTTCCTTCCACACCACTTAGTGGTTTTTTCCACTCTTCATGGTTTAGGTTTAGGGTTTTGCACCTAGTGCCTATTTGGCCCAGTGCATGCTGACCCCCCCATCTTTTAGGTATTTTTACGCCCTTAGCCTTGCAGAGGAAGCCCCTCCTTGTCAAGTCTAGTCTGGTCCTTCATGTTTTCTAGTTAGGGTTTTTCCCTGTCTTTGATTGCGACCTTTGTCGTAGGTTTTTGGCCTTCGGAAGGCTGAAGACCAGTTCTGGTATGTCGTCCAAGTGGTTTTCAAAGATTTGGCCTTTTCAGAATTTTGAACCTCCGAGATGTCCGAAAGACTGACAAGTCCAAATCTCCAAGGATACTGTTTGCCTTATGGGGTTTCATACTTTTGAAGTCTGAGATCCATTTCATGCTTTCAGCATCCAAAGAATCTTTTCTGAATTTTGCACACCAAAAGCTGACAGGTTCCGTTTCATCGACTGCTCTTTCACACTTTTGGCCTTTTTGGACCTCGAACCAGTTTTCGACACCTGAAACCCTGAAAGGGCCGAAAGTGAAAAATCTACATTTCTGGCTACTTAGAGAGATTTTTAATCTTGTTTTCCTAGATTAGTCAGTTATTTTTAGTTCTATCTAGTTTCTTCTACAAATAAAACACTGATACTTGCATATTTCATTGTAGGAATGCCTGATAAAAAGACTGCATCACCAATGAAATACTTATACAAGGGGAACACTCCCACTTCCAAGGTTGGAAACAAACACCTTGATATCACCGATACTGATATCGGGAATGTAGATTGGGATCAATTCTTGACAAGATGTTCCCAACCAGCCAGGAGATCAGAAGATTGTACCTCACTAGTCCTGTCATGACTAGTTAACATGACAACTTACCCAGTAGCTATCACATAATCCAAACTGATCATGACTTCAAAAAAACATTATGACTCAGATAAAAAGGTGGTCTAGAACACGAAGGGACATGTGGTATTGGATATCAGACCAGACATCATAGAAGAGGTCTTCCACCTCCACAAAGGCATAGACAACTTCTATGACTTCTTCATAGAAAAGGGAAACATGTGATTCAACAACAAAGGGGAAGAGGTGTATGACATTGTCAATAAGAATTAACTCAAGAAAAATCTCCCCAAAAATAGGCTATACAAGATAGACCTCAGGAGGGGGTAGATGAAAGAGGATATCTAGGTAGCCCTAACATTACTAAGCTAGGTATATGGATTGCCTCAGTCCTTCCAATTGGAGAATTGGATGATTCTCTTAATAGAGAAAATTAGAGGCCGTAAGTCTAGGTTTGACTGGGGAACGATCATCAGTGATAGGTTGGATGAAAAACTAGTGGTATTAAAATACAACCCCAAGTTCTATATGAGTAGCTACGTGGTGTACTTATTGCTAGCACAAGAAAAATACTCGGGGCTCACCAAGAGGGGGAATATAAATGATCCCAATGCATGGTCTCACATTGTGTACCGCCACTTACAGAGAAAGACAAACATGTTAGAAGATAGCCTGGACTACAGGATAGTCAATGACACCTTCACCTTCGTAATCATCTGATCCATTGAAGGTGATTTTGCGAATAGGATGTCAGAGGAAGCAACCGCCAAGGTGAGGGCCGTTGGGGCTTACTACATATAGTACAAGACATTCACTTACATCCAGGTGGCAAGGTCTACCTTGAGACCTAAGAAGTTTCCCCAATATCCATCTGATTGGATAATCACCTTAGAAATGGCCAGACAGCTCGCTAACGCATATGAACATATCAAGCATAAAATAATTATTTATGGGACTTCCCTATATCTCTGGGCTCATACACTTTACAAGATATGAAGGTCTACAAATCCTTGGCCTTTTAATGGGATGAATGCCCACTACAACTCTATAAAATAGTCTGACCAAGGTTCAACCTGATAGGAACATACAACCACATCATCGACAGGTTCTATATCCATGAACTACATCTGGAAGACCATTGGATCAATTGTGTAAATGATCATGAGGCTAGGATCCGAGATTATTGCAGGATGTCCCTCACCCTTGCACAACACACATTGAAGACCCCAATTCCTCCAGAGGTTTGGGATAAGGATTTAGAAAGGGTATTAGAGGCCATCTACACTTTGGATAAAATATATGATAGAACCATCGTGAATGCCAAAGTTGATAAAGATGGGAATGATGACATTGAGTTTTGGGATAGGAATGTACTCAGAAAAATGGAAACTTGGATCAGAAGGCCTTATAAAATGGAGCCAATCCTAGTGAAAATGTTAATGGATCCACCCAAGAAGGTAGATAAACATTGTGGAGTGAAAAATACAGTGCCACAATACAAGAATGCGCCACCACAGAAGCCAAATACAGTGTACGACCATGAGCGCGCAATAGAGTATGGGCCAAACCTAAGGCACAAGGATCCCAAGACTAGAATGACTGGGCAGATAGATCCTCTAGTGAGGTTGGCATAGGCTTCACTAGATGAAGGGCCATCCACTTCTAGACAATATCCTCCTACCATTGAAAAGGGTAAGAAAACATATAAAAGGAAGAGAACTTCTGTGTCTCCACAATTGGAAACAATACAAGAAGATCCAGAAGAAGAAGGAGAAGTAGAGGTACCCCTAGTTAAATGGACAAGGTCTTAGAAGAGGAGAGAGAAGGAGGCTACCAAGAAACACCAAGAGGATCCCAAAGAACAAGATAATCCCTTGGAGGCATTTGGATTAGATGAGTTCTAAATGTTTGACTTTGAAGGTCTGGAGGGCTTTTCAGACCAAGGGAAAGACACACCAGGTTATGTAACAAGGTACGAAATGGGAGGTCCATCTATTTTTCAGCCATAGGTAACCCTCACTCCACCTCCCACTCAGTTTACTAATCTAGCACTTGATGTACGTGTTACGAAAGTGAGCTCTAGCACAGATCCAGAGCTCAAAAATCAAGATGCCCTAATCACCCAAGATGTAACAGGGGATAAGGCCATAGGAGAGACCCTCACTACTATTCCACTACCTCACATTCCTACCCCACCAACTACTCTCCCACCTCCAAGTCCTACTCCAACACCACTTCTCCCAACTCCAACACTGAATCTGCCTCCAGCTACTACTCTCCCATCTTCCATTCTGACTCTCCTTACACCTACTCCGTCACCATCAATCTCTTTGCCTTGCTTCATCCCAACCCCTGGAGGATCAATAAGTGTAGAGGTCATGTCACCTTTTGAAACCACATTGAAATTCATGACCGGTCTTGATATCAAAATATCAATTATCCCCTCAAGAGATAAAGACCGAGACAAGAAAAAACAAGATGAGGCAGCGACCAAAGAAGAAAAGGCAGAAGAGGGAAGGGAAGAAGGAGAAGGAGGGGAAAGAATGAATGAGGAGGAATAGAACAAGGGACATGAAGAAGGGCCAGATAAGAAAGTAACCTTGAGGCCCCAAAACTTGGATTCAGTCCTTCAAGTTGCCCCATATGATCCGGTCACCGCATCTAGTAAACCTATATGGTTCAATAAAGAAATTCAGTTAAGGAAAATAACTTACACAGATGAAGATGAGGGAGAGGATATGACTATGGCTTCTTTAGGGAAATAATTTCATCAAGAAAGGGTCATATTACCAGCATGGACAATGTCCTACACCATCCAAGACACTAGGGGTCACTGGAAGGCACAGGTTGTAGTTCCTTCTGCTAGTACCTCTCAAACGCAAGATACTCCAGAAGACTACACATTTGAGGAGGTATATTTGGGAGAACTCACCAGGGAAGGGAGAAAGACACTATCAGCCTTAGGGCTTAAACATGCCTTAGGGTTCATGAGAAAGGATGAGGAGATCATAAAATCCCCGATGGAACAAAATGAAGCTTTGAAGAAGTTCATTCACAAGATGGTTGGTCCTATTGACCCAAGCTGCCCAGCGGCCTCATTATAGGAAATATTAGAGAAGAGGAACACCCCAGACTTGCCGACGGGTTTGACACCATCCTTCATCCAAGAAAGTGCAGATTGGAAAGGAGATTTTGAGCAGTACGGGGAAGAAGCTATCAAACGGGTATTCAAACCTTACAGGATCATTTTGGTTAAAGCTACAAATTTTATAGATTTGATGGAGAACAAAGGTGGCTTGGAGTCTGAGACAAGAAAATGGTGAGCCACCCTCCAAACCTTACAAATCATTAAGAAACAATGCTTCCAGATCTTGGTAAAGATATATGAAGGTGAAGAGCTAGAAAAATTTGAGACTTTGATTAAACACATAGTCAAGATAATTAGTGTCTATGAAAAATGTCAAGCCTCCATATTGGAAAAGTAGAAGGAGGTCTTGGAATGGGTAGACAAAATAGATTTTTTCTTCACAGAGATTGGCCTTGACTTGTACCGAGATGAAGATAAGCATATCTTATAGCCATCAAAAGAAGTGGTCTAACAGTTCAGGGATATTATGGAAGGTATCAGTACCAAGGAGGCCTTACAACAGTTGTTCTACTCAAAAGAAGAAATGTTAAGGATGACAGGACACGAAGAGGAGATCCAGTTCTTTGCTTCCGAATTGACTACATTTAAAGAGAAGCAAGAACGAAAGGTCAACAAGGTGAAAAGAAAGAAGATAAACTACAAAGAAGTTCAGGAGATTATACAGAGGCTCTAGGATGCATACCCAAAAGTATTCCCAAACTGACTCCTTGGACCCTTGAGCATATTTGGGAAAAAACTAGTTTCAAAACTTAGCGAAATTATCATAAGGAAAGTTTCAGCCTTTTGGCTTTTTGGCCTTTTGACCTCCTTAGGAAATGCAGCTTTTGGCCTTTCGGCCTCCCAGTATTTTTGGCCTTTCGACCTTCTGGGTTTTTTGGCCTTTTGGCCTTTTTGGCCTTTCAGCCTCCGAAAAGGCCAAAACTTTCAGATCTCTAGAGTTAGTTTGACACTTAGCCAGTTTTGGATAGTAAAAACTTCGAAGTAGAGGTTGGGGGCTAAAAATCTGAGTGCTTCCAGTGAGATCATATTTTTTCATGCCAGTTGAACTCCAGATCAAATTGATGGTTAACTTGAGTTCATTTTGGAAGGACTAAGGGTCCCCTATTAGTTCCCACTGCAAGAAGAACCTCCAGATGAAGATTCCAAGGAAAAACTCCAAGAACCAAGAAGAAGACCCCAGTTTATAGAAGAAACCCTATCTTCTTTCTCTTTCTTTCTTGACGAGTGTGATCCCTCTTGCATGGAAAAGCTAATT
>MU223876.1:2733347-2747732 GCA_018584345.1 Thuja plicata | reverse complement strand
TTAGTTTATTTTCATAAATTTAGACTCTCTGATGCCCTAATTTTGGCATTCAGAGTTGGTAGATCAAAACTCTATATATTGTAATCAAATCAATGTAATAGGGTCAGATTCTTAATACAATAAAGATATACATTTGGTGATTCATTCATGGTGTGTAAATTTCTTCCATCTATGTGAATTGGTGAATTGTGTATATGCATTATTCATTACTTTCAAAGAGCCTCTTGTTTTGTTGTGTTTCAAATTCGCGTTTACCTTAGTTGGAGTTTGGTGTTGTCTATCTACATTACTGTGACGAATGTGTGGAAGGGATAATCTATTGGGCTTAATGATAAATCTATCATGTGGGTGTGCACATCTTGTTGGTTTCACGATTTGATAGATTTTTAATATGTTGCACAAGTGAATTCATCTTCTCTCCAAATGCTTGCATCCATTGGGTATAGAATTGTGACTTTGTCTGATTTATACATCTTGGGTTTGTTCCAAATCTCTCCATCATTCAATTTGCAAGGAAGGGTTTACAACAGTTTATGTTTGTAGGATTTTGTTTTAGTAATTTACTTTACTTCTTGTTACCTTCCTCCTTTGAATTCTGTCTTAGTCTAAAAATAATCATCTTGAAATACAAAATTGCACTTTTAGTTAACGTAAATATTGTTAAAACAGAAAACCCCAAAAACATTGCTAAAGATTGTTTTGTAGTTTGATATCTTGAACATACCAGCAAAGGCCTCCTCATGAACATTCACATTTATATTCAATTGAGTAACAAAGCAGGTTGTGACCCGACCCCGAAGAACCTTGGGAATAACTTCGTTATTCTTTCAAAAGAGGAAATCGAATCTCGAGATCCTAGCAAGTTTGCTTGTGTAAAAATAACTCTGAATAGATAACATCTTAAAGGTTAGCATTGTAAATAATTCATAATTCAATCTATAATCAGACCTGTATGCCTAGAATGTAAGCCTACATGTTGTTGACCGATTGTATAGTATTTTCATGAATATAAGTTGATGAAAACCTTTGATCTTGCATTCTCTCTATCCCTTGTTGTTATCTGATTTTTTGTTTCCACTATGTGACACTTGTTGCATGATTGGACTAATCTCATTGAGGATTCTCCATCCGTGACTTCACCATAAACAATTCACAAACTTATAACATATGTAATCATGAAATCACAAAACCATCAACACAAAGAACACCAAAATCTATGTGGAAACCCAAAATGGGAAAAAACATGGAGAAATTAACTATCATGAAATGAGAACTAGTTAAGGTGACATTGGTTAAGGTATTTTTTTACAAGGGTTCACTATTAGTTTGTTTACTTTTGGTCGGGCTAACTACCCTAAAATATGAAAGGCTCATTACCGATTACAAATAGAATCACTACCAATACAAATAGGCTCACTGCCAGAATATAATAAATGAAAGAGAGAATCCACCACTGAAGTAATTATCCCCAACACTCTGCAATACATAAATGATATAATTGTTTTCTACTGATTGCATCAAATCACACATACATCAACACATAGATCTTTCCTTGTCAGATTCAAATTCACCTTGCATAATCAAGCATTACATCAATCAAATAAGATTATCAATATTCTTATATTGCTTGATGCCATCAACCAAGTCGGCCCAAACTGATTTAAAATAGGTCACATAGAAAAATTACCATGGTGGTAAGGAATGAAACGTGGACCACCTCACTTAATACAACACACTTCATACATATCAACACACTACACAATCTTTGAGACCTTCAGTACAAATGGATAGGATCTATAAAATTCAAATGCATCGACCAAAGGAAAAAAAACATGTCCAAGATAAGACCGATCCAAAATAATCATTTCACCATATGTTGCACACAAAAAGAGACCATCACCAACATGAGTAAGGATAATTATGCAAAACACATCTTTTGGTGAACACCTCTACTGATACACCAAAGATATCAGTACATACATCAATCGATACAACAAAATAATGAAATCATAAATGATCCACAACTATGAATAAGATATGTTGATATCAATGACAACCATTAATGACAACAACATGAATAACATAAACTTCACATTCTAACAATAGGACACATTTTATCTTTTCAAATTGAAAAATATAAAGAACACACTTAATTAAGGGCCTAAAGAGAAGTGTGTTGAGATTTAAAATAGAATAAGAACCATGATCTTGAATTAAGTGTTAATTAAATAAAAATGAACCCAACTAATGTATGGAGGAATGAGAAAGTGAAAGTGAGTGCTAGGAAAGTGTGAAATTGGGCTCACTAATTAAGGGAGTACAATTTACAACACTACAATATGTATGTGTATAAATGTGAGTGTGTGTATCTTATTGCAAGGTGTATGTCGTTGGTCTCCTTGTGCTATGTAGCGTAATGGTGGTTCATGATATGGATTAACTGCCTCCCATGCTTATATAAGTTAAGTGGTTGTATCGAGCATTAAAAGGTCAATCTTTTGGTGCAACGACAACCAAAAATTGGTATTAGAGATGAGGCCACGGGTGCAAACCCCATGCTTGCACTTGGGGGATTGTTGGATTGTTGATTGGTACATATGAAAAACCTATTTATTTTGGTTTTTTAGTGTTCCATCTGATCTTGGCCTCTGGTTTGGGGTGATTTGGTGTTGTTTTGTGTGAGAACAAGAATTTACAAGCTCACTGGTTTTGTAAACCCGAGAAACTGAGGGTATTTTGGTTATGGAACCCTAACTTTCTTTCCCACTATGGAAAAAACATGGGCCTTTGGGAAATGCAATTTAGGGGAGTCTTCTTAGTGATTCTAGAGGCCCAGAAGTAGAGGACTCTATTTGAGGGGTTTACCACCGAACCCTAGGTCAAATATCTCTATGTATTTGACTAGGAGAGTAGGGGAAAGCATGGATAACTAGCCTTAGAGATTGAAGAGACTTTAGGAATGGTTGGGATCAACCATTTAGAGGTTAGGGAAGATTACTAAGGGGTTGAGTTGGTTTCATGCACCCATCTTCATACCATTGCTTAGTAATCCAAGCCTGATGTAGCCAATTAGACCTGTGGACAGAGTCAGGGTTTGATGCTGCAGGAGTGAAGTCAGAATTCCACCTCCTGGGGTTTGAAGGAGAAAGATAAAGTGTATCCTAAAATGTAATAATATTGTCAAGTCCTTTGGAGAAGTTAAGAGTTATCCACCAAAAATAGTGTAGGAAAGGCTACAAGGTTAACTATCCTAATTGGAGTAGGATAGGTTGTGGGTGTTTAGGAACTCAAAAGGTGAGTGATCCTTAATTTATTAGGTCATAATAATACCTTCCCACCATTTAATTGCATTCCCATATAGTTGGGATATAAAATCCTTCATTTTGTTCATTTGAGGGAAATGATCCCTAAAAACCAAATTGGATCCAAGTAGTGAGAAGTCCCTAGGAGTCAGGGAGAGTTGTGGAAAAGTAAGTACACTTGATAAGGGAGGTATAGACCCTCTAGAAGTTGTTGGATCAATGAGAAGGCTTAAGGTAGGGATTGGAGGTGCTTCTAGTTAAAGAAGACTAATCAGGGTTTTGTGGATGCTTGCTCTGCATAAAGTGGTATAAGAGCCACTAAGAACTTGATTGGATAGAAGAAGTGAAGACAAGATGTCTGAAAATGAGGATGGAGAGAGGGATATCCCTCTAAGAATAACCAATGTTGAGTTGGCCAAACTGGTCAAGGAACAAATGGAAGAAAGCAAGGTAGTGAGAGAAGAGAACAAAGCCATGAAGAGAGAGTTTAAATAAACTGAGAGGAAAGGTAGACATAGGAGTAAAAGAAGACTCTGAAGAAGAAGAGGCAAGTTAAGAGGAAGAACCTCTATTGGATAGACAAGCACTGCCTATAGATCAAAGAGCCATGTTGGAAGTCCTTAAGAAGTTAGGGAGAAAAGACATCAAGGCTGACCTACTTGTGTTTTGTGGAAAATTAAATCTAGAAGAATGTGTGGATTGCATTGAAGCCCTATACAATCACTTTGAATGTGATAGGGTACCCGAGAACCAGAAGATGAGAACTGCAAAGTCCAAATGAAGGGCTTGAACCTTAGTTGGTGGAACTTCCTTCAGAATGAGAGACTTGATGAAGGGAAGGAACAAATAGCCACCTGGAGGAGAATGAAGACATAGATCAAGAAGCATTTCATACCTGAAGACTATGAAATCCTAATGCACCAGAAGTTACAATGTCTAAGGAAAAGGGGCTTAGATGTGAGTGCATATACTAAGGAGTTTCACAAACTCACTTTGAGAGCCAAATTTCTTGAGAATGAGAAGAAGAAGTTGGCTAGGTGCTTGAATGGGCTCAAGTAATCCATAAGAGATGAGTTGGCTTTGTTCAACCCAAAAATAGTGTATCTATGCTATCAAATGGCACTAAAGATAGAGGAAAAAAAAGGAGGAAGAGTGACTCCCAAAATAGAGGGAGAGGAGGAAATTTTAGAGGTAGAGAAAATTTTGGTAGTAGAGGACCATCTAACAAATATTTTGGAGAAACCAGTGGTCAAGAAAACCAGGAAGGAGAGAAAAATCCTAGAGAAGGATTTAGAGGAAGGAGACCCAATGGGAGAGGAAGATTCAGAGGAAGAACACTAGGAGTATTCAATGGCTAATGTTTCACTTGCAATTAGATAGGACACTAGTCCTCTAGATGTCCAGAGAAGAATGGAGGGAATAAACAAGGAAGAGAAAGGAGAGTCCACCTTTCTCAAGAAGAAGACACACATAGTGTACAAGAGCCAAGAGGGAATGCTGATCTAGAAGAAGGAGAATGCTTGATGTTCAAAAGGACTCTATTTAAGATAGTTGTAGACAAAGAACCACCTTAGAGAAAGACTCTCTTTAGGACAACCTACAAGGTGAAAGGTATAGTGTGTAAGGTAATAGTACATTCTGGTTCAACATATAAGCTAGCATCCATAGAAATGGTTAGAAAGATTGGTTTGAAGAAGTTACCTCACCCTAACCCCTATAAGGTCTCATGGTTAAAAAAAGAGTAATAATCTCTTGTAAATGAACAAGTTTATGTGGAGTTTCAGGTAGGAGACTACAAAGACAAGATTTTGTGTGATGTTGCAAAAATGGATGCCTGCCACCTATTATTAGGAAGGCCTTGGAAATATGATGTGAACTC
Source organism: Thuja plicata (assembly GCA_018584345.1). Lineage (NCBI taxonomy): Eukaryota > Viridiplantae > Streptophyta > Pinopsida > Cupressales > Cupressaceae > Thuja > Thuja plicata. The sequence continues at coordinate 2,742,551 of MU223876.1, read as the reverse complement.
AAGAAATGATGGGAGAAGAAATGTTTATGTGCTTACTAAGGATGGAAGGGAGTATACAATGAGACCCTTACCAGATGATGGGAAAGAAACACACCAAGTTACTAGTGTGTTGGTTGTAGGAGAAAAGGAGTTTTTGAAGACCCTTAAAGGGAATGACACCCCTTGTTTTTCCATTGTGGTAAAACCAAGAAGAGAAGAAAAGAAAGTAGTAAAGGAAAAGGAACAAGAAAGGATAGTAGGACCTAAGGAAGTACAAAGTTTGTTGAAGATGTACAAGGAGATCATTGCCAACAATACCACAAATACACTTCCACCAGTCATAGATGTAAGTCACTGTGTTGATATTATACCAGGGTCAACATTGCCTAACAAAGCTGCATATAAATTGACACCAGATCAGAATGAGGATCTATCCAGATAGGTTGAAGAATTGCTCAAGAAGGGATTCATAAGAAGGAGCATCAGTCCTTGTGCAATCCCTACACTATTGGCTCCAAAGAAAGAGGGTACATGGAGGATATTTACTGACTCTAGGGCCATAAACAAAATCACTATCAGATACAGATTTCCTATGCCAAGAATGGAGGACTTAATGGATTGCCTAGGAGGGGCTAGATATTATTCCAAGTTGGATTTGAAAAGTGGGTACCATTAGATCCAAATTAGATAGGGGGATGAATGGAAGACTACATTCAAGACCAATGAAGGGCTCTATGAATGGTTGGTGATGCCCTTTGGCCTCTCAAATGCTCCAAGCACATTCATGAGGCTCATGAATGAAGTATTGAAAACTTTTATTAATCATTTTGTGGTTGTATATCTAGATGACATATTGATTTTTAGTAAGAGTAGAGAAGAACATCTAACCCACTTGGAGTTGGTTTTGGAAAGGCTTAAACAAGAAAATTTAAAGGTCAATTTGGATAAATATGTCTTCTTGTAGGAAGAGTTGGTGTTCCTTGGATTTGTCATTTCAAAGGGAAATCTCAAAATGGATCCAGAGAAGGTGGAAGCCATACTCAATTGGCCCACACCAAGGACTGCTAGTGAGGTAAAAATATTTCATGGACTAGCCAGTTTTCATAGAAAGTTTATTAGGGGTTTTAGAAATGTTTGTGCCCCTATGATTGACACAATCAAGGGTGGAAGAAAGTATCATTTTGTATGGACAAATGAAGCAGAAAATATTTTGAGACCTTGAAAAGGAGGGTAGTGGAAGAACCCATATTAGTTTTGCATGATTTCAAGAAAATGTTCACAATAGAATGTGATGCTAGAAATAGGGCCATAGGGGGGTCCTAAGTCAAGAAGGAAAACTAGTAGGCTTCTTTAGTGAGAAGTTGAATGAGGAAAAACAAAGGTATTCAACTTATGATTTGGAGATATATGCAATGGTTCAATCTTTAAGGAAATGGAGGCATTATTTGTTGCCTACAAAGTTCATAGTTTATACTGATAATCATGCTTTAATATTTTTGAATAGACAAGACAAATTGAACCACAGACACATCAAGTGGATGGAATACATCCAAGCATACAATTTCACAATTAAACACAAGAAGGGTATAACCAATAAGGTTGCATATGCCCTTAGTAGAAGGAATCTGATCATTCAAGAAGCTAGATTGGAAAGTGTTGGAATCAATTCCATGAAGGGGATGTATGAATAGGATGAAGAATTTTTAGAGGCATACCAAGTATGCAAGGATATGAGTGACAGATATCACAGTGATTTTGCAGACTACATGTTGCAGGAGGAGTTACTTTTAAGAGGAAGTTAACTTTGTATTCCAAGGGGATCCATGAGAGAAAAAATCATAAGGGATAAGCATGGTGAAGGCTTAGGAGGTCACTTTGGATTGGACACAACTTTGGAGATGGTAAGAAGGTTCTATTTCTGGCCCAAAATGCAGATAGAGGTAAGACAAGGTGTTGAGAAGTGCATGGTTTTTTCAGAAAGACAAGGGTAGATCATCAAATATAGGATTGTATAACCCTCTACCCATTCCAATGAAACCTTGGGACTCCATCAACATGGTATTTGTTTTGGGCTTACCAAGAACCAAACAGGGATATGATATTATCTATGTGGTAGTAGATAGGTTTTCCAAAAAATGGCCCATTTCCTATCTTAAAAAACAACACATGATGCCTCTCATATAGTAGGGATATTATTCAAAGAAGTAGTGAGATTGCATGGATTTCCAATGAACATAGTCTCAGATAGGGATTCAAAATTCTTTGGACATTTTTGGAGAACAGTGTGGAAAATATTAGGGACAAATCTGTCATACTCATGGGCATATCATCCTCAAACAGATGGCCAGATAGAGGTCATAAATAGGTCACTTGGGAAACTATTTATATGTTTGACAAAAGACCATAGAGCCACATGGGATGCAGTAATGCCACCTATAGAATTTTCCTATAATGACTCAGTGAATAGGAGCACTGGTCACAACCCATTTCAACTTATATATGGGACACACCCAAGGGGTGTAATAGAGTTAAGAAATGTCAGTAGTATGGAAAGGAGGAGTGGACAAGAAGAAGACTTTGCAGATGTCATGGAAGAAATTCACCAAGAATTTAGGAGTAGACTTGAAAAAACTTTAGAGAAATACAAAGAGATAACGAATAAGAGAAGAAGGGATGTGCAGTATAAGGTAGGGGACATGGTGATGATTTGAAATAGAAATCTTAGTGATCTTAACATATTAGTTTATCCATCCCCACAATCTTTATTATTTACATGTGCACAAAATATTCATAGCCAATTGTACACCTCTCTCTCTCTCTCTCTCTCTCTCTCTCTCTCTCCTTAAAACCATATCTTTCACACCTCTCTCCATGTCTATTCTTCTCTCACCTATCTCTTCTCCTATATTATTTTATCTCTCCCTCTCCACATCACTCTCCCTCCCCTACCCCTCTCACTTTGTGATCTCTCTTCTTATCTCTCTCTCTCCTTACCCCTCTCCCCCTCCCAATTGTTTTTTTTTTGAGCCTTAACAAATATGTGGTTTTTTTTAATTTACAATAAATGTACTTGTTTCATTTGTTTTAGGATTTTTAGTAGTTACTAAATTTGTGAGCATCTTGGTGTGAAATTACCCAAGCCAACAACTTATGTTAGAAGCTAGGAAACAAAAAAACAATTATTGAGGTGGGTAAAACCTCATTCACCTCTAGATTTTAATAAACCAATTGGGGACTCCTGAAGGATTAAGGGAATTAGGGTAGAAAAATAAATTCCTACACTAATATTGAGAGGAGGGTTATGTAAAAAATCTCTTAGATCTTTACAATAGTTACTAAAACATAATAGAAACAACCATTAATAACATGCATACCAAAAGATACTAACTTATGTGGGGAAAACCATTTCAAGATAAAAACCCCACACTGTAAAAGTCACCCAATATATTATTCAAAAGTCAAAAACACATTACAATATACTTGTAGAGAAATTTTCTTACAAGAGTATCAACAACGAAAGATCTAGAGGTATATCAATAGCCATCAAACTCTTACACATACCCTCCATCTCACACACCTAATATATAAGAGATACAACACATGAAATTGTCAAAGGGTATTACAAAATCATGGGCTAAAATCCACTTATAATGTGGTGCACATCTTATCTCCAATAAAATATGCCCTATGATGTGTCAAAATACACACCAACACATGTAACTCACTTTTTACAACTCATTTATGTGTTCTTACATTTCCTATTCTAGGAGACCCAACTTTTGAAGGCTATAAATTTTCAACCAGCTATCCTATTAATGAACCATTTTAAGTGGCAATAAGCTCATGACGTTCTCTATCAAGCTGTAACCTGCTATACTAGTTATAGATAGTTTTGAGCCATTTTAAATCGTCTAAGGCATTCAAACTTGACTTTACAAAATTTCTTTCGTAACTTCGTAAACATAAACTTTAATACCTTAAAAATTGGACATGATCTTGCAATGGAAAATTTACTAGCATGATTATCTAGTCCATACAAACCTTTGGTGAATTTTTAGGGAAAATATGTGCTAAAATGTAAAATTACTATAAATAGTAACCATATGTAAATGCAAGGCTGAGAAATGTTTACCTAACATAAGGTATCACAATAACTCTCACTACAAAAACTCAATAGTTATCTAGACACAAATCATATCCATTTCATAGTGTACCCCTATTTTAGTTTTCACTTTGGACCTATATGTTGACATGAGAATTTTATGGTCAAGCACTTCATTATGTAGATGTATCTTCTCAAGAGAAGGATACATGATTCTTTTCACATGAAGTGAAGATAAGGAATAGTTTAACTTATCTAATTAAGATTTTGAAAATTTTGATATGGTAATGAAGGCTATTTTGTATAGAATAATGTTCACACAATCGGTATTAGTTATTTTAAGCCTTGGTGGAAAGACTAGAAGTTAGGTGAAAATATTTATTTCCACAATTATAAACCTTGGAATGGATATCATTGCCTCTCTCACTTGTTAATATCTTTTCCTTTATTTCCAACTTTCCTACCTAATATTCTACTTTACAAAATTTTGGGATTTTTAAGTTTCTCAAACCATCATTCATATCAAACATATAATCCCTAGCATGCATTTCCCTCCAAGTAAAAATTACTCTTCGAAGCCCATTTTCCTTCAACATTGAGATTGTTTGGTTTGATCATTGATGCAACCTTTCCTCAACATCCACCTTTCCTTCCCAAAACTCTACTTCACAAAATTTTGGGATTTCAAGGTTTCTTAGACCATCATGCTTGTTGGAACTTCGAGGTATATTTTCTGGTCTTCCCCTATTGACATACAAAGTCTTGAAATATTGAGTTTAAAATTGGAATCCCTACCTACCTTCCCACATAACTTAGGATGTTATTAATGGTGTCAAAATGAATATGATATGACAAGTGAGGACTCTCAAAGGGATATTGGTACCTTCAAGTACCTCAAATACATAAATAGTATACAAAAGCATATGGAAAATGATGTAAAAGGCATGGGTTAAAGTATACAACCATACGAAGGGGATATGATAAAACATGAGAGACCTATACAATTATAGATGACCATGGTTATTTCCCAAAATCTCTAGATGATTTTTAAGGATATATTTTCTAGGTTGGCTTAACTAAAGGAGTAGCTACAGAACCAACAAGAAAGTGATATCCACATGAAGTCCCAAGTTTTTCAATTTATAGTTATGGGTAAATGTACTTTGGTGTTGTAATGATATATGTTCTTCCTATCTTTCAATAAACATTCATAAACTTTATAGATAAAATAATTAAAGAAAAAAACATTAGTTACAAGTCTCTCTATGGATGTATATATTTCTGGATGTATTTTAGTTGGTCAACTAGATGACTGTAAACTCCTTGCAAAGCCTTTGTAAAGTATCTTTCTAGCGTAATAAAATAAGTGCATGGGTAGCTACTCATGGATTGCATAGAATATTCAGTTAACTTTATGCAACCATTTGTTAAATTTTTGAGTGTAAGTATAGATCTTAGCTTGATTAAGGTATCACCTTAGGTTCAAACATTACATCTTTTTTTATGAATTCATAGACTTTGTTTCCCAACTAAATAACCAATATGTTATTAGCCTCTTCTTCTCATCATCCTCTAAACACTTAAAACAAATAAATGTAAACATCTTGTAATTTTATCCCTTCTAGTGTGTTACACCTACCATGTGTAAATGTATATAACAACATAAAGGGTTATCATAAAGTACATTCTTAGACCCTGACATGTAAGATTATCTACTCAAACAAGGTGATTAGCCTTGAATATTGTATACCAACATAAAGACATGAAGTGACAAGGAAAATAGGGGTGCACAATGTGTTGGGTATGGTTTGTATAAGAATAAGTTTTTTGTAAAATTTTATTTTATAGTCTGTGGTGATTTCTTTTGCAACACCTTAGGGAAACCCCTATTGGTTTAGCAAAGCCAGAAGTTGAGGAGGTCTTTCCCACCTCAAAAATGCATGCACAATTTCTCAAGTATAGGTTTTGTGGATTTTCTTCTCAAGTTTGACATGCCTGACACCTTGAAGACTTTCCAAGATTAGTGATATAGGAAGTACACAAAAATCACCAACACTATATAGAAATATATAAATTTATCTATTTTTGACAATTATTCTATTGAGTGACATTTTTCATTTTTTTCTTAAGCTATTATTTGCTTTAATGTATTATTGTGAATTTATGTAAGTTAACCAAGTTGCACTTGAGGTAGCCAACTTACAAGTGCTCCTTGACTACTATGGTAATGACCCTTGTGCAATGGTTAAAATTATTTTATCTCTCTTTTTCTAGGAGTCATTCGCCTCCTTGCAAATATCAATCTGGAAGGAGTCTTTCTATTTGAGGTACTTGAGAGACTTGTTCTCAACCTTCTTCCTTGACTAAAAGAAGGGACTATGGTTAGTGAGGTTGGTTACATCCTTCTTTTCAACGTTTCACCTTCTCGCACCTACATAAGGAACCTTTGGGTGACCTATTTGTGGTTCTTCCAGCTAGTTTGATTGATTCTTATTATTTCACTAGCCCATGATACCAAAGAAGAATAATAAGAAGCTAAGGAAAAAGATGATGATGTGTAGGACACTCCCACAGATACCATAAACTCCAAAGATGTATGAAGAAATTAAGATGACTTCTCCTCCTCCTTGTTTGTTATTACTTTAACAACTTAATAACTTATTTGTTTCTATGTTTTATAAATTAGACTTCACCTCTTATAAACTATAAAAATATAATTTTATATCTCCACTGTACTTTTTATAATTATGCATAATATTATTTTATGTAAATAATAGTCTAAACACTTATGTGTAAGAGGAAAATTTTCCCTACTCTATGTACTACTTATTCTTTTCATTTTAAAGTGCTCTCACCATCAACACATTATTATCTTTTGATAATAGAAGCGTACCATTATATGTTTCTTGTATTATTCTATTAAGTTAAACTCTACCGAACTCTAATATTTTCAATATGCTTGTATTTGAGATCTCATTCAATAAAAAGATGATTGAAACTTGTAATTATGTAAATATCTTGGTTATGATCATTGTTTTTATGCGTGTAAGGAGCATCTTAAGTGCTTTTCTTCGTTGAAAACTTTACAGTCCATATTGAATCTATAAAAGTATACCATTCTTAACCTTTTTTTTTTTGTTGTTTTGAAATTGAACGTCTCATATTTTGTCTTTTTCAATGGATTAAGGTAAAGGGAAGTGCATGAAGAGCATCTTTCGGCTTTCTTTTGAAGGGAAGAACATCTTTTGTGGTATCTTTCGTGTGCCTTTTAATCACTTTCAAAATCTTTGGAGCATCATAATAGTTGATATACAGATGAATTCATGGAATCCTATGTTTTGTTCTTTTATCTCTATTATGTGATCTTTTCACTTCATATTATTAATCATATTTTGTACTCTAGATTTTCACATTTCTCATAACAGTTTATTTTTCAACATAATTAAAAAAATTATATCTGTATTATATAATATATTAAAAAATTGAATAAGTATTAATAGGGTATTTTTTTTAATCAATGTTTCATATGTATGTACATATATGTGTACATTCACACATACAATTGCTAATTTAATATTTATTGATTAAAGCATGTAACAAATATATAATATAGAATGATCTAATATGAAGTCATTTTTAATATATAAGCACATGATAATTGATATTTACTCTAAATGCAATCTTTTGCATGGTTCAATAAAACATGGTTTGGATGTAATATAGTGTCTTGCGACTAATATTGTCTTAACTGGATATAGCTTAGAGACAATGCCCCTACTTAACCTTTCCTAAGTGGTTCTAACTTGGAGATTCATTCTTAAACCTATTTCATCTATTGATTCAATTGATGATTATAAATTTTGAGTGATTAAATATTGTAAGACAACATTCTCTCCTAAATGATTGATAATTACTTATCTAATATATACAAAAGTAGCATTCAAATTGAACAACTTTCCAACTAAGTGAGTATATATTGAAATGAGATTAAAGTAGAAAACTTGTGAATGAAGACAACAAAATGTACACTTGCAAATTTTGTTACCATGCCTATGAAGAGAACAAAACATACATATGGGGGAATAAAGCTAAGTGAATATAAGTTTCTCACTCACAAGTAGTTAAAGGTGAAGAATCTTCCAAACAAGGTCTTGAGAGTTGACATTGACTAGATTTGGAATTCCAAAGATGAGAGTTGAGCTTGAGGTAGGTAAAATATTGGAGAGGTAATTTCACTTAACATTGAAGTGGGAAACATGAGAACCAACTTCAAGAGAAGACACGATTATAATTTTTATTGAGAAGTAATAGAATGATCCTCCAAGTAAAAAACTAGCTCCTATTAATCCCTAAGAAGCTCATGCATAAGTAAGGCACATGGTCTTCACTGAAGGGGCGATACACTATCATGTGCATTCATATTGGGGGGGNNAATTGAAAAAGGGCAATATATTGCCTAAATAGGGGGTAGGGTTTTTTTTGGGGTGCAGTGGGGGTTTATATAGGAAAACAGGTGTGGGGGACATTGGAGGGGGTGACGAAAATGGAGTTTGGGGCAATATTTTTTTGAAAATAGGGGGATTCTTTAGTATGCTACGAACACACGTGCTATGATTTTGGTTCACTAAGTGAAGCCCCCGTGAAATAAGGGAATCCAGGAAGCTCTATATATGAGGAACTTAATACGCTATGCATAGAGACCTACAAGATTTTAGAAGTTGACTATTTGTTCCTTAAACTAAGAAAAGGGAAAAGGAAAAAAAAAAATCTACACTATGTTGTCTGAATTTTAGTCACCCTTTTTTTTTGGAATTATTGGAGTCATATGGTCATGTCAAGTCAGTCTGGTCAGTCTGAGTCTAGGTCTAAGTCTTCTTAGGTAGGCTATCTTTGTCGGGTTTCCCTGTCATTTCCTTTCCTTCTCTTAGCCGGGTAGGTTGTTCTGAGGTCTTTTCATATTTGGGTAGGTTGTAGATCCCAACCCGGTAAAGAAAATGGTGCTCCAATTGATGATCTTTTCAGCAGATGGAATGATGTTTGGGAGTCATAAGTTTCAGACATTCAAAAGAACTAAGAAAGATTCTTCATGTAACGGAAGTAATAATAGAATCAACATTGAATCA
>MU223876.1:2707588-2727123 GCA_018584345.1 Thuja plicata | reverse complement strand
CTATCATCGAGATGTTCTCTCTTTATGCCCTGTCTTTTTGTATTCTGGAAGTTGAATCATTTCCAGTAAGCATTGTATGTAAACTCTATAAATACTATGAAGGAAATCAATGTAAGGGTCGGAAAACCTGGTATTGGAGCAGAGTAATTCTATTTGCTAAGCTTTATTTCATGTTTGTTGCGCCAGTAGTTGTTCATTTTGCATTTGAATAGGAAGAACAGTTATATGTGAAGCTGTAGTTGCTTACTGGATTCCATTTCATGTTGGTAATTATAGTAAAAGTAATTCTATTTACCTTTCATGTATGATTTTTCTGCTATTCATCCAGTTATTTAGATGCATCTGAATAGAAAGTATAATTAATGGAACTGTAATTCCTGCTTGAATTCCATTTCATGATTAGTAGTTGCAGTCTAAGCAATTCTATTTGCTGTTTGTATATGATTCTGCTTCTGTTCTCGTTAGTAGAATATGCATTCTTAGAATAGATAGGTTTAGTTAGAAGGTAGTCTTTCTGATGATCTATAATCAGCATTCTATTGAAGGTTGTAGATTATCTTCACATTATCCTTACCTGAATTGTTTGTGTCTACAAGAAATTTGGTTAAATCACACAAGAGATGACTTGGTGATCAGTATAAAAACAAATTCATTGAATATCATACACAATCAGGGAGCTGTAACTGTCATTTCAGAGGGCAGTGATAGATGACATACACTGACCTATTTGTTGGTGGACATCCTTTTGTTCTCTCACCTTGGGTGTATAGAGAGTCAAAGATTGAAAATATTAAGAGAGGACAAACTGTTAATCAACACACTACAAGACTATGTGCACAGGTTTTCTCAACACTTTGTAGGGTCCTCTCAAAACCCCCCCAAAAAACTAGAACCTTCAGGTCGAGGGGGCCTACCATCAATGGTAGACATGGTACAAGTGCAAGGCTCTGAATGAGGGTGATGGGATACTTGCATGTGTGAAACTCGTGCAAGTGAGAGACACAACATGGGTAATAACTTTGTCTAGAATAGAGCCACGCTTGGAAAAGGTCCATTACAAGTACTCATGCCTGATTGGATTACGATTCAGGGATGTAGACCTTATATAGCATAGTCCATACTTTAAAAAAAAGAAGAGTGGAAGAGTGAAACACCAGTATGGTCTATTACATCCCACATAAACATGAGATATAATGGCCATGATCTCCAAATTGGGCTAAGTGTAAAGAGAATCAACACAATACACCCTAGTTAACAAGAAGAGAAAGGCGACATAGGCATAGTCTCAAGACCTTATTAAGATTAAATATACAAAATAAAGAAGCCAAACCATAGATCACACAGACAATAGTATGCATACATGAACAATAAAAAATGAAAGAATATTCCTCTATATTGCAAGAAAATTATAGCTAATGAACTAGCTCAATGCTCATAGATACATAAAAATACATATGTACATCTCTCTTTATTTTCATAAATGATGGGGTTTAAATAGGCCTTCTCCTCCTTGGGTCTGAATGGGGCACACCATTTGAGATGTCACATGATCTAATGAAGGTGACATATGCAAGATTTTACAAATTGGCCGACAATAGGGGCACAGTCTGGCTGCACTATCTTTTCAAATTTTTACCAATATGGGGTTGATAGTGGTCCTTTGATCGCTGTGGAGTTGATATTTTCTGAATCCAAAAGGATTTTTGTGAGATCCTCTCTCTTGATGTCATCTCACCAGACCTTCTTGGCGGTCACTCGTTTAAGCTTCTTCAGAGGTGTACAGTGATGCTACATGGATGGGAAGGCAACGATGCATTTTACTTTAGTTCAAGAGGTGAGAAAGGGTCGCAAGCTCTGATTGTGACTACTTGGGGATCAAACTTATGTTTGTGGGCCGACCATTGCAAATATGGTCTATAGTTTGGAGAATTTGGGGGGAAATGCGCATGTGTGGTTGAATCCTAGCTATGTCTTCTTGTAGAATGGTGCCTTATCCATTGGGCTTGTATGGGTGCCTTAGGTCAATTATCTCCATGAGCTCATGCAGACCAATGCATTGGGGAGTAAATCTATTCCTGCCAACAAGGATAAACATGAGTATCTTATTATAAATAAAATAGTACAAGCAATTAAATTCTCTAACATATGGAAGTGACATCAAGTGACTGGAAATGCATGGGGAATAAGATTTAGAGAAGCCAAAAGATGTGTGTTTAGATAAAACCATAAGTCCTACACAAATAACCAAATCCATTAGTAGGCAGAAGTCTCAAAAGATCAACTGTGAGAATGGAAGCCAAATTTAATAAAGGAAGAAATTTAAAAAAATCAATACTTTAATGAATAATATTTAAGAGGGTATATTAGAATTAGTAGAAGTCTTCCAAGATATTGGGCTGATGGAATCTATCAAGTAAGGTGGGTCACTAATTCATTGGTGTGTGCATGTGCTTTGAATTTACTCTTCATCTAGGAGATGCAAACGATGGTAAAAAATTTCCATATTTAGATACATAGTTTGGTAGCTCCCATAGCTGAACAGATAGAGCCTTGCTACCAGTCATACATCCATATCCCTACCAAGGTTATTGTCTTGGTTTACATAAAAATTTCTCCACTTCTAGTCAAACATCTATATCCCTAGTGGAGATGTTGACATCAGTTCTAGTCTCAGCTGATGACATGTAACTGATTGAATGTTTGATAATGTTAAGTTGAAGATGATGCAAGACATTAAATCAATTATTGGTTTGTATTTTCGTTGATGTCAACTTGATATCATCTGTACGGTCATGTAAATAATGCAAAAGACTTCAGAGAATCAATGGAACAGAGATTATGCTTTCAGCAATGCATAAAAGTCAAGTATTCACTAAGTGACAGACAAACACTGATGGAGTGCACACAATCGGTAAAGGCAAAGAACAAAAGTCATAGTGATACCTGATAAGAAGAAGACAGTGTTGCCAAATGAAGAAAAATCACAAGATGCCCGACGAGCTAAAAACAAAGTTGCCCAATGAGAAAAATCTAATGATGCCTGACGGACGGAGATCCCGAAGCTGACTAGAGTTACACCGACGAAACTGGCAGTTGTCACCAGTGACTAACTGCATAGTTGATTGACAGAACAGAGAGCTCAAAAAATGACAAAATATCTAGCTGGCAGAGCTTAAGGATTGACTTAACTGGTTGTTTTATTTGTTTTATTCAACCAGAGTTAAGTAATTGATTTAAGGAAGATTTTTACAGCTGGCAAGAAGATAACTACGAGATAAATCAGGAGTTAAATTTGTAAATCAAATTAGCTGGATTGTTTTTCACACCAAGAATCAAGAATCAAGAACCAAGAATTAAGGAATATCATGTCTATATAAGAGACAAGCATAATTAATTTCCATAAGCAATCACATATACATAAGGGGAGTGAATAGAAAGAGGATGTTGAAGAGAAACTAACGAAGGATAACTTCATATAGTCCTGATCAATCAAGTTGAAGAGGAGCTAAAGAATTCTGCAGACACCGACAAACAGTGAAGCACAAAATCATAGAGTAGAAAGTGTGGAGCACAAAGAATTGAATTGATACATTGATCATAGAGGTAATGTACTTAAATAGATCTAAAAATCTATAATTCAAGTTGCATTAGAAACAGGTCATAGTGTTTCAGTTTGACCATTGAAGCATCAAGTCTCTTAACAGAGCAAGACTTAATCATCTTCTACATTTGAGGTATATCCTGATAGATTGCCAAACTTTTTATCATTAAGATAGCATTGAGTGCCCGATACCAACACATAGTCGAAGAAGGAGGCTAATGCAGTTAGGTAGCACTAGATATGCTAGATACCTATTGTGCCCATAGAGGTTGATCAATATTGGTAGCATATACATGCCAGATATCAAGTGATAGACTCGTATTAAAATCCTCTAACAAGGTCACACCTAACAGTGTGTTTGTAACCTTTAACAGGGTTGGCTCCTAATAGGGCTCACTTCAAAAGAGTGAAAATGTGGGGTACCAGTCCCAGTGGTTTTTCCCTTAACAGGGTTTCCACGTTAAAATATATGTGTTATGTGTGTATGGTTTATTACTTTATTGTTTTACATTTCACATATGCATTTCTGGATTGATTGGTATACTCTACATATTTACTGAGTATCGGTAAATATTTTTACTGCTTATCAGTTATCAAGGAGAATAAGGGCAGACAAGGTAAACCGACAGATAGTTAATTATTATAAACATTTCATGGCATGCATCTTGTAGGGACTTAATAATGTGAGGTGTATTGATTGGTGGTTAAAGTTTAAAGGATAAATTTTTGAGGCCACTGATTCAACCCCCCCTCTCGGTTATTACTAACACAAGCCATTTGAATTCTCTCTCTCTCTCTCTCTAATATTTTCTCTCTTTGAGAATAATGATGACATGAATCACCAGGTTAGAAGCCTAGGTGGTAGTAGGAGCTTCCATTAGATTTTTCACTTAATGCATTAGGATTTTACCATGCCATCTCTAATGAACTATAATTGATTGAATGTTTGAAGATGTTAAGTTGATGATCACCAAGCTGCAGAAAGTTAATGCAAGACATTAAATCAGTTAATGTATTTTATTTTCATTGATGTCAACTTGATATAATCTAGTTGGTTATATACATAGTGTCAAATACTTCAAAGAACCAGAGAAATAAAAGTTATGCTATCAATAATGCATAAAAGATCAATATTCACTAAGTGACAACAAACACTGATAGTCAGTGCACCCTGATAGCTAGAGAACCTTGAGAGTAAAGTCATAGTGATACCCAAGTGAGAAACTTGAGTAAGCATTATCAATGAGCAGAACCAAAGTAACCCGAGTAGAACTTCACACTGTTACCTAATGGACAGAAAACCCTGACAGAGATTCCTGAGGAGAATTGAAGTGTTGACCAAGCTAACAAGGAGTTAAACACCGAAAAGAATTAAAGTTTAGAAATGACAAAATACTTAGCTGGCAAGAGAAAAATAAGGATTTAATTGCTTGTTAATATTTTTTTCATCGACAAGTTAAAATCTAGAGATAAGCGAGATATTTAAAGCTATTTTATTCCAAATGTCTAAGAGAAACCTATAGGATAAAACTGAAGTATAATTTTAAAGCAAGATTGGTTAGAATTGTGGATCACGCCAAGAACAAGAAAGTCAAAGACTGAGAAACAGTGAAATCATGTCTATAAAGAGACAAGCTAATTCATTGTGAATTAGGGGAGTGGATAGAGAAGAGGATGTTGAAGAGAAACTGGTAGAGAACAACTTCATACAGTCCTGATCAATCAAGCTAAGGAAAGAGCTAAAGATTTCTTTAGACACCGAGCAATAGAGAAGTACACCATCACTGAGAAGAAAGAAGTGGAGCAAAGGTATTGAAAGGATACATTAATCAGAAAGGTATTATGAGCTTACAATAGATCTGAACATCTGCAAAGTATAGTTGTTTATCTGAACACATCATATACTATTTCAATTTAACCATTGAATCAGAGAAGTCTCTTAACCGAGTAGGATCTAAACAAATCCTTTATTTATTGAGATACATCCCAAGGAGTATCAAAAGGTTTATCATAAAGATATCATAGGAGTGCTAGATATCAAGTGATAAAGTGTTAGTGTTAAATCCTCTAACAAGGTCACACTTAACAGTATGTTTGTAACCTTTAATAGGGTTGTCTCTTTACCGAGCTCACTTCAGAAGATTGAAAATTTTGGGTTACTAGTCCCAAGTGGTTTTTCCCTTAACAGGGTTTCCACGTTAAAATCTACGTGTCAATGTGTTTATGCATCATTACTTTAGTATATTTCATTACACATAACTAATCTAGATTGATCACTATACACTAAGTAATATACTGTATTTTAGAAAATGAAAGACTACTAATCGGTAAACAGTAAGAATAAGGTTTAATAGTGAACTTTGAGTAGTAGTTATTTGTTAAGATTATTTCAAGGCATTCATCTTGTAGGACTAAAGATAACTTGAGGTTTATATTTAAGATATAAAGTTTTGTGGTTGATTTATTGGAATATTTTTTAGGTCACTGATTCACCCCTGCTCTCAGTTATTCTAACAATTGGTATCAGAGCTTGTGTGCTTAGAATGAAGGTTTCAAGACCTAAGCAAAAGATCACAAGATGAGCAAATGGGATGTGCCCAAGTTAAACAAGGACAAATTTGCATCATGGCAAAGGAGGATAAGGCTCCACCTATCAGGTAGTGGAAATGTTACTCAATACTTGGATACTGAATATGTGTTGCCTATAGGAACTCACACACTTGAGAAATTAAGAGAAAAGCATGAGCATAATTCTATGATGATAGAACTTGCTTCCTCACTCTTAGATTATGAATTTGAAGATGTCAAAACATGCACCTCTGCATATAAAATATGGGACAAGTTAAAGCTGGTACATGGAGGAGATGATAATGTACTAAGAGCTAAGGCAGAAATCCTAAGAGGTAAATTTGATGACCTAAGAATGAGAGAAGGAGAAAATATCACTCAGTAAAGCTGTAGAACAAAAGTAGTCAATGCTATCTGAGGAGTTGGAGGCATACTTGAAGAAGAGATAGTGGTAAGTAAAATCCTAAGAACCTTACTTCCTATTTATGCTATTAGAGTATCTTCTATACAAGAAATGAGAGCAGTAGAAAACAATAATGTCACTCTAGATAGTTTGGTTGGTAGACTGAACTCATTTGAGATGAATAACTTTGATAACAATGTCTTACCATATATTGAGTCTGCATTCAAATCTTCTTTGAAAGTAAGTCAAGTCATAAACACACTTTGAGAAATGATAGTGAAAGTGATAGTGATGACCAAGATCTTGATGAGATTGGAGCACTAATGGCTAGAAGATTGTAGAGAGGCAAAGGTAGATACAAAGGTGAATTACCACTTATATGTTTTAATTATAAAGAGATTGGACACTTTTTTTCTAGATGTCCTAACAAAAGAAAAATTGACATAAGTAATGACAGATCATATGAAAAGAAGTTTGATATAAGTGACAATAGAGATTACCGAAGCAACCAACAATCTGACAAAAGAGATACCCGAGACTACAAGGAAAAGGGAAGAAAGCATGTTAATTGGCCGAGAATAGAGCTAGAGATAATGACACCAAATCAAACGAATAAATTGAGATGGTATTTGTGGCCATGAAGGATGATTCAGACGAAAAAGAAAGGTATGTAGAGACTGCACTCATATCTAAGGTTAGTAAGAATGATGTCTGGATTATAGATAGTGGTTGCACTCACCACATGTCTGGTGATAAAGAAAAGTTTGAAAATTTTGAGTATTATAATGGTGGATCAATAAGAATGGGTAATGACTAACCTTGTCCATTTGAAGGTAAAGGAACCATAATGTTGAATAACCTGATCAAATGTGAAAATGCATACTGGGTAAAAGGACTTAATTATAATCTATTGAGTGTTTCACAACTGAATAACACAGGTCATCGAGTTGTATTTGAGAAAAAAAGGCAAAGATCTTTAATGAATCATGAAGGTTGATTGGAACTGGTGAACAAAAAAAAGGTAACCTATTCTATCTTGATGATATTAACACCACTTGTTTATGTTGGAATTAATGGGAAGTAGTACGAAGAGGGGAGGGGTGAATCAATACCTCTAAAACTTTTAGCACATTACACAATTCATCATTAGAAATCATTCAATTTTGATTTTCCAACCATTACTGTTATTCTTTCTTATGTATCTTATTGTTTGTTCACAATCTTTAATAGTTTTCAATCATTCGTAGAAACATTCATGAAATTGACAAACACATAACACAAGATATGGTATCACAGAAAACTCCTATTAGGAAGTAAAAACTACGGTGGGGATGAGACCCACAAAACTTCACTATCTACAAAATGGAAGGGAGCCGGTTAAGGCTTACAATTTGATCACTTCTGATGATCTACCCTGTTAAGAGTATTAAGGTGGAGACCTGTTAAGATCTACTCTGTTAAGAGCTTTAGCAATACTGATTTAAGTGTGCACTCAGTTATGAGATTTACAATAGGACAGTTAAGCCCACCTTTCTTGAAAGGATTTCATTAGTGTACTACACTTGTTAGAATGAGTACAAATGTTGACCTGATTGTATGCAATCTGCTATTTCTGATTTACAGATCCATTAAATCTTTTTTCATAATAATATCACCTTAAGTGATTCATGAATACCTTTTCTCTGCTTGTCAGTAGCCTCTGTTCTATTCTTGAAAATTGATTAGATTTTGTTTGTGTTCTTCTACATGAATTCTCTATCTGCTCTTTAGTTTCTCTTTGTGGCTACTATCTTCATTGAACAACAACTATTCTCAATGGATTGAGCACCTATTTATACAAGTATTTGACCTATCTTGGAATTCACATTTTACAATGTTAACTCTCAGATCCAAGGTTTACAACTTGACCTTGATCTTTAGTTTGCATGTTTTAAAACAGTAAAAATAATTAAAACAATAACAATTACATTTCTTCCTCCGCACATAATGGATTTCAAAGAAAATCAAGAAGTTATAAATACAACTTCAGTGATTTATCTGACGTGGAAAGTCAAATCCACTTTTTGCGGAATGTAACTGAATCTCAGTTCTTGATTGTCAGTTTGAACTTGCAGTCTGTCGGCATTCCTTGACTGAACTATTCATTGGTTTTCCTATATCTGTTGGGTTCCTCTCTTTGCTGTACTGTCGGGTAGCACTGTTGTTACTCATCGGCTATCTTTTACCTTTTTGGCATCAGGTAATACTTAACAGTGTTTGTCAGGTAACCTTGGCATTGGATAGTGTTGTGTCCTATCCGTCGGTGTAGAGTAAACCGATGGTGCAAATCATGTTTTTCTCTAAGCATACTAATGGAAAAATATAATGCCTTCAATCTTCCCCTTTGACATTAGTATTAAAAACTGATATGTGCATAATACTGAAATTATTACACCATGTTTATATCCTTGTCATAATATGACTCCACCTTAATGTGTGCATTGGTACAGTGTATGAATATGTACATGTATACTATTTGATTTCTTTATGTACATTATTTCCCCTTTTGTTTACTATACATATAATTTCCTCGTTTTAACTGAGGTGATGTATATATCAAATTCCCCCTTTCTTTGATACAGATGACAAAAATGTACAACTTATAATATGCCAAACTTGTGACAAAAATGTGTAACTTATAATGTGTCAAATATGTTAAAATGGGTAATTCTGATATCTTCCATTAGTTTCTCCTAGTGTTCTTTCAACTGTTCTAGTGACATGTGTTGCAGCTCTAGTCTTGCGTGCATATCATAAATGTTGTCTAGGACAGACATTTTTGGGGTGGAAATTAGAGTATTTGCCTGTGTCATATTTTTTTACAGGAGTGTGAGTGTCGGTAAGAGCTTAAATTGGATGTCATTGACCTCATCTCTGTACTTCATCTCTACAAACTAAATGTCTTATCTCTATTTCCTAGCCTGTATGGTTTGTTGATTGTGCAATTTAAGTGCTTCTTCTGTGTTGGCTAGATTTTGTGCACTGGACTGAAGATCAACATCTATTTTTTCTATCTTGTCGGTATACTCCTTAGTGAGTTGATCTAAAGTGCACAATTTCTTGATTAAGGTAACAACTTTTGATAAAATTGGGTCAATTGTACTTACCAATTCAGATAGCTTGACCTTTTTCAGTGCCACTTCCTGGCTTATTTTTTCTGTGAGGTTGAATTCATATTTTTGTTCAAGTCTTTCTTCCACAGTCTTCTCAACATCGATATTTTGAGATGTTATTGCATCTGTGAGTATGACCAGTTGATTAATAATTGGAGCATTTTGATCAACATATATGTCTGGTACAATTTGTTGAAGTATATTTCTTGCTACTTCTAGTACCTTGGCCTCTTTTACCACTCTCTTCATCTTGTCTTGAATGGATTTTCTTTCATAGAGACTTGCATATTTTGTCAATGCTATTGGATCCGATTGCCTTGGATCACAGACTAGAATCTCAATGATTTCATCTAGAGTTACTAGATTTTTATTCTTTCCTTTCTTCTTCTTTGAGATTTGAGGGGATGCAGATGTATGAACTACCATAGCTAGTTCATTTGTTCACTCTGAATTGGTTGGGGAAGGTTTTGTTGATGATACATCTTGTGTTTTCTTCTTAGCTTGCATTTGTCAGTTATGTGAAGACGTCTCTTCATTAACCTTGGGTGTTTATGCAGAATGTGCTCCTAATTTCTTTGCTATCTCATCCTTTTTTCCTTCTTCACCTTTTTATCAAGGCTTGTCCCCTATTTCCTTTTGATTTTATTCCTTATTCTGATAAGCATATGTATCTTTCTAATCATTAGTTGCAGCTTTCTCCGTAGTTGTATCTGTTGTTCTTTTGGATTTTTCATCACCCTTGTTTTTGGGTGCGCTTGTTTCCTTTTCATTTGATCCCTCATTGCCCTCTAGTAAGTTTATTGCCTTCATTAGGATAGGCATGTTACTTTGAGTTGTGACTTGGGCTTTGTTAGTATTGATGTCCTGCTTGTCGATTAGTGCCTTGTTAGCAGTGACATCCTCATCTTTTTGTATAGCTTCTATAGGGTCTTGTACTTTTTAGTGCATGATTGAAGTGTCCTGCACTTGTTCATCAGTAATGTCAATTATCTTACCATCTGATGTCTTCAATACTTTATGGCTTTGTTGATCCTTAAGTGTGATAAATATTACATCATCTTTCTTCTTTGGATCATTGTCGGAATCATAATGAGTGATATCTTGGATATTATCATCCATGCCTGTATCTAAGTTAATAGGCTCATCATCACTTTCTTGATTTTCCAGAGCAATATGCTCAGGACTAGCATTATCTATCTCCTCCTCTTTGTGAGGTGTGTTTTTGAGAAGTAATTTCTTCTCAACACTTTTTGACTCTGCCGGTAGATCTAGGAGATGTCTCCATTTGGTTTCTGTCATTAAATCCAGTTCTATAAACTTGTTCTCTAGTATTTTGTAAGCCCTTATTTTGGTTACAAATTTACTTAAGTCTTTCTTTAGTACTTCTTGTATCTCTTCAACTTTGGATTCAGGAGGCATCAATCTCACAAGAACTCTTTCTCTTGCTTCTCTTTCTGTTTGTAGGGCATATGACCACTGTTGGTATACCCTTTTACCTAGCTCTTCAGGTATTTGATTTAAAAATTTAGAAGGGGTATACTTGTTCTTAATCATTGATTTTATGACTGCCTCTTGTATTTTATTTTTATCCTCTGGATTCAGTGTATCCCATTGCCTAATCTTTTTATCAGTCATGGTGCCATGAGTAGCAATTGATTTGGCAACTTCATCTACCATTTGATTTATGAAGTTTTTCTTTACTACATCTGGTTCATCATCTTTGGTGTCATCCAAGTCAGCCTTTGTCCTAACAAACCTTTTTCTTTTATTTGTTGGTGTGGTTTTGATAGGTTGTTGTTTTGTTCTTTTTGTTGGCCGGTTCCTCATATAGGTCCTTACTTGACCTTTCTTTAGTGGTGTGGTATCGGTAGTAGCACTTTGACTTTGTGTTCTTTTATTCTTTACAGGAGGTGGAGATGGAGGTGTATCAGATTCAGTAGCCTCTATTTTTGATTTCTTTTCTTCTAGTTCTTCACCGATGGTGCCCTGTTCATTGGTTTCCTCTTGTTGATCCTACTCTTCTTCTGAGACCGATAGAATCTTCTTGAGATTCTTAACCATTTTATCTTTCTTCTTTATAGTCTTCTTGACTTCTAGGCCATGTTTTATCTTAGATTTGGCCTCCTCATATGTTCCTAACCTTGGTTGTTTCTTATCAACGGGATCATTGATTAGTGCCTCAATTGCACTTGTAGCTAGATCAATATTGATCTCATAGTCTAATGGTGCTAACCAAGCTGTTCTTGGTATAACCGGTTTGATATGTGTGAAGTCTGTGTCTGCCATGAAACATATTTCATCTTTGTATTTTTCAACTAGTTTTTCAGGAATCCTAGTTCTTTCCATCATCTTTTCCTTGAACTCAAGGAAGTATGTAGACATGATAGACTCATGTAGATATGATAGACTCAAAGTTGTCTCCTAGTGACTTAATTAGTTCACTAATCTGTTGGGTTACTGGTTTGGTAGAGTCCTATACAAATTTTCCTACTGAAGGAAAGTATTCTTGAAAATAGAAAAATGCACACATGATAAATGATCCAAACTTACACGTGTTTCTCTTTGCAGACCTGATTTTGATCATATTTTCATCAAGTTGTTTCAATAGGATCTCACACAGATCCATCTGAATTATTTTTGTTACAATCTTGTAAGCTATGCTTACTGTTGTTGCAGAAATATTGTTCATTCTGCTAGCCTGAAAATTTTTGTAACCAATAACACATGCACCAAATTTTAACTTTTTGTCGGTGATTATGTTTACTTTGAGACCTTTGTTGTCTCCTTTTGCATTAGTGAGTTTTGTAACTTATTTCATGGATGGCTGTTTGTGTGCCCTAGGCTTGTCAGTTATCAGATAACTAGTGACAGCATGAACATCCTTTTTTATTTTCTTGGGTTGGTCTAGCCATAGTTTGTTTTCATGCATCCTGCTCAAGACTAACCTAATCCATTCTGTCTTGAATTCCCTTAGGAAATGTAGGGCATTGGTTAACCCTTTGACCTCCAAGTGTTTGTGTTCTTCTTTCAATTTTCCTTCGGCATCACATAGCTTCTTAAAAGCTTCATCCATTTCTAAATCACCTATCTCAGCGATGTTGCAGTGAATATAAGACCTAATGTCTTCTATGAGAAAAACCCTAGGCAGAATTTTCAAAAATGCGCTGGCTTCATTGGGTTTCGATGCAATTTCTAGATATATTTTGTACTTAGGTTCTACACATGTGCTATTCTTGATTAGTTTCACCACATTATTCTTTTCATTATTCAACTTAGCAGTTCTTGATGTGGTTGCCATTGTTTTTCAAGTACTTAAGGTTTTCTTGAAATTAGGGCTTTCTTGACAAAACAATGACAACGATCTTTCGGTGCCTTTGGTACTTACTTCTATTCACAATGGTGATGAGGAATCTGTTCTCTATGTGCTGAATTGATTTGTAGATGCTTCTGCTTTCTTCTCTTTAATCACTTTGATGTTGCTCTACTTTCTCTTCAAATCATGGGTGAAAAATGAAGTTGTCCCGTTGACTATTTATAGACTTTTTGACCTAAGTCTTTGCAATAAATGCTCAACAACTCATCAGGATGTGAAGATGGGTTTCATTGGGAGGAAGTTTCCAATCATCATCGGTGAATATATGATGCTTAGGGCAGTTTGTTAGCCACTTTGATTTTACCAACAGATATTGGTATTCTGTCATGACCAATTCTGAACTTTGCTTTCTTACTGACGGTCATCGGGTTACATTGGTAGTTTACCATATTTACTAGTGGACCGACAATTTTTGGTAAGTGTAAAACAACTCATTATTGTGTTCACCGATGATTTTTGGTAAGTGTTTACCGACGGTGTTGCATTCGTAGACTAGTAACACTTAAAGTAGTATGCATCTTTGGTTCATGCAAATTTTGATTATCTATCAATTTATATAATGGAATTGATGCAAAATATAACTTGGTATAGTGTAGTTCCATACTTACTTGTTCAACTCAAGTGGGGTTGGTGGTGTCACTGGATCCATTGGATGAGGTGTCACCATTTGCATTGCTTGGTCTAGTTTCATCATTGCTTGAAGGTTTTATCCACATTTTGTCTCTTGCCCTTCGAATATCTTCAATGGTGTTACTATTGGGATATGTGCTTATTTTTGTCAATCTATCTTTGCAATCTTTCTTGAGATGACCAACTTTATGACAGTGTAAGCATGTCATTCTGACGTTTGACCAGCCTCTAGACCTTTTGGTCCATGCTCTCATGCAGTTTGTAGCAATGTGACCATATCTACCACATGCTGTACAGTTTGTCCAAGTGTTGTAATCCCATACATATTGATTACAGATTCTCTTTGGCTGATAAGGAACTTCTTTACCTTTTGGCTTCCATGCTTGCCTTTTCTTTTTCTGGAATTCTTCAGATGTGTGCCCATTCATCTTGCATGTAGGACAATATTTGTCCATGTAGGTTTCCTTATTTGGATTTTCTATCTTTCTCTTGCATTCATAAGCCTTATGTCCTTTCTTGTTACATTTATAGCAGAATCCTATGAATGAAGGTGTAGGTGTAGATTTAGGAGTACCTTTCATTTTACCTCTGCATGTATTTGATGTGTGCCCTTGCTTTCCACAGTGCTTTCATGTTAGCTTTCTTGGTCTTGGATTTTCATAGACATTCTTTGGATTTGATGATTCTCCATTTTCGGTAAAGCCTATACCGCTGTTGCTGTTGACTCTTTGTTGTCCCTCAAGAAAGTCATCCATTCTTTTATTGCTTTCTTCAGCCTTTGTGATAATATCATTATGCTATTGTTGAATTCTAACCTCATGCTTTATCTTTTCATTTTCTTCTCTTAGTTCACTGATAATCTGTATTCTCTCAATGAGTTCCACATTTATTCTGTTTGCTTCTTGACTCATAAGGATAATCTAATTTGTGAGATCATGGTGATGCTCAGGATGTCTTTGAATTTCCATTTGCTTTTCTTGTAGTTTCTCTGAAATCTTCCTTCTATCATCAATAGAAAGTGTTCTTTCTATTTCAGCTTGTCTGGTAGAACTCATCACATCAATCATTCTTACCATCTGGGTCTTGACCAATTTGCAACATCTTTATTTTCTCTGTTAGATGTAGAATGATCTCCTTTAGATTTATGATGTTCTCTTTTGATGTATTACTTGCATTTGATCCTAAAGATTTAAATAAATATGGAATCTCTTCTTCTTGATTGTCTATTTCATTGTTCCTGGTAGCCATACCTTTTCTTTCATCCAGTAGCTCTCTCATCTTGATTCTTGCTTCTTTATATTGTTCATAGAACATCTGTATCTCAAGCTTTTTGTTCTCAATATTCTTATCAAGTTTGTACTTCTCCATTGTATGATCTTTTCTCTTAAGCCTTTAATATTTTTAAGAAGGTACTCAGCTCTAATACAAATTGTTGGAATTAATGGGGAGTAGTACTAAGAGGGGATGAGTGAATCAGTACCTCTAAATTTTTTAGCACCTTACACAATTCATCATTAGCAATCATTCAATTATGATTTTCCAACCATTATTGTTATTCTTTCTTATGTATCTTATTGTTTTTTCACAATCTTTAATAGTTTTCAATCATTCATAGAAACATTCATGAAATTGACAAACACATAACACAAGATATGGTATCACAAAAAACTCCTGTTAGGAAGTAAAAACTGTGTTGGCGATGACACCCACAAAACTTCACTATCTGCAGAATGGAAGGGAGCCGATTAAGGCATACAATTTGATCACTTCTGATGATCTACCCTGTTAAGAGTATTAAGGTGGAGACCTGTGAAGATCTACTATGTTAACAACTTTAGCAACACTAATTTAAGTGTGCACTCAGTTATGATATTTACAATAGGACGGTTAAGCCCACCTTTCTTGAAAGGATTTCATTAGTATACTACACTTGTTAGAATGAGTATAAATGTTTACATGATTGTATGCAATCTACTATTGCTGATTTATAGATCCATTAAATTTTTTTTCATAATAATATCCCCTTAAGTGATTGATGAATACCTTTTCTCTGCTTGTCAGTTGCCTCTGTTCTGTTCTTGAAAACTGATTAGATTCTGTTTGTGTTCTTATGCATGAATTCTCTATCTGGTCTTTAGTTGCTCTTCGTGGCTACTATCTTCATTGAACAACAAATATTCTCAATGGATTGAGCACCTATTTATACAAGTATTTGACCTATCTTGGAATTCACATTTTACAATGTTAACTCTTAGATCCAAGGTTTACAAGTTGACCTTGATCTTTAGTTTGCATGTTTTAAAATAGTAAAACTAATTAAAACAATAAAAATTACATTGCTTCCTCTGCACATAATGGATTTAAAAGCAAATAAAGAAGTTATAAATACAACTTCAGTGATTTACCTGACGTGGAAAGTCAGATCCACTTTTTGTGGAATGTAACTAACTGTCGGTTCTTGATCGTCAGTTTGAACTTGCAGTCTATCAGCATTCCTTAACTGAACTATTCATCGGGTTTCTTGTATCTGTTGGGTTCCTCTCTTTGCTGTACTGTTAGGTAGCAATGTTGATACTTGTTGGCTATCTTTTACCCTTTTGGCATCGGGTAATACTTAACAATGTTTGTCAGGTAACCTTGGCATTGGATAGTGCTGTGCCCTGTCTGTCAGTGTAGAGTAAACCGATGGTGCAGATCATGTTTATCTCTAAGCATACTAATGGAAAAATATAATTCCTTCAGTTTAATGGCTAGAAACGAAGACATATGGTTGTAACATAACAAATTATGTCATGTGAATTTTGACAACATTATTAAGATAAGTAGTAAAACGAAAGTAAGAGGCTTACCAAGCATGTCAAAGCCCGAGCATTTCATGTGTAAGAATTGTCAAAAAAGTAAGATGACAAAGTCTAGTTTCAAGAGAAAAGCCCATACATCTAATGCAATTCTAGAATTAGTCCATACTGATCTATGTGGACCCATGAGAAAAAAGAGTTACTATGGTGATAGATATTTCATTCTCTTTGTTGATGATTATTCTAGAATGACGACAGTTATGTTCTTAAAAGAAAAATCAGAAGCATTCAAGATGTTTAAATGGTATAAAGTTATGGTAGAAATATAAATTGGTAATGAACTAAAATGCTTAAGATCAGATAGAGGAGGAGAATTTGTTTTTGATGAATTCACTAAATTTTACAATGAGCATGGAATTAAAAGATAGGTTTTTGCACCAATAACACCACAACAATATGGGATTGTTGAAAGAAGAAACATATCCATTGTTGATTGTACAAGAGCACTGATGATTGAGAAAAGAATCACTCAAACATTTTGGAGGGAAGCTGTCAATACTGCTATCTACACATTGAACAAAGTACAATTGAAGAAAGACACTAAAAAGACACCCTATGAGATTTGGTATGGTTACACACCCAATGTAAGTTACTTCCAAATTTTTGGTAGTCAATGTTATATTTTGAAAGATGATAGAAATGGAAAGCTTGAATCCAAAAGTGAAGAAAGAATATTTCTAGGGCATTCCACCAAAAGCAAGGCTTATAAATGTCTTAACAAGTCCTCTAACAAAATCATTGAAAGTGAAAATATTAAAATAGATGAATATGCAGACAAAAATGATGAGGAAAGCAAAAAAGAACTAGAAGACTACAATAGGTTTGTTTACACTAAAGAACTTGACACTCTACCCGAGCAACAGTGTATCTCTCACTAGCAACAAAACATTGCACCCGAGCATCAAGCTGCAAATACTGAAAGTCAGGAAAATCCTCAAAATGATGTTCCAAGTGATGGAGATCAGAATGAAGGTCAAGATGATGATTAGAATGATGAACAAAGTGCTGAACGGATACTTTCCAAGTATTTCAGAAGACATCATCCACAAAATTAGATCATAGGAGACAAGAAGGCTGGAATGAGAACAAGAAGTAAGTCACTGAACACTAGATGTTTAATTTGTGATTTTTAGCTTAAATATGTTAATACTGCACTTGAAAATGAATAATGGGTTAGTGCTATGAATGAAGAAATAGAAAAGATTGAGAAGAACAAGACATGGAAACTAGTACTAAGACCAGATGACAAGAATGTCATTGGTACCAAAGGGATATTCAGAATCAAGATGAATGAGAATGGAGAAGTCACAAGAAACAAAGCAAGATTAGTATGCAAGGGGTATGCACAAGAAGAAGGTATTGAATATGGCGAAACCTTTGCACTATTTTTAGACTAGAATGAGTAATAATTTTACTTGCTTATGCTGCATTCAAAGGATTCAAGGTATACCAAATGTATGTCAAATCTGCATTCCTAAATGGAATACTAGAAGAAGAGGTATACATTGAATAAACAAAGGAGTTTATTGATCCAGACAAGAGAAACATGGTATGTAGACTACACAAATCATTGTATGGATTAAAGCAAGCACCTAGAGACTGGTATGAAAGACTTCACTCCTATCTCATAAGCATTGAATTTGTAAGAACAAGTGAAAATAACAATCTGTATTTAAAAGAAGATACTGATGATAACATTCCGATTGCTGAAATATTTGTTGGTGATATCATATTTGGGGGTAATGATATGTTATGTAAATATTTTTCTAATGAAATGACCAAAGAGTTTGAGATGTCGATGTTTGGGGAGATCAAATTTTTTCTTGGTCAACATATTCTTCAACAAGATGCAGACATATATATCACACAATCCAAATACATCAAGTAAGTGTTGAAGATATTCAAGATGGAAGATTCCAAACCAGTTGGAACACCTATGGAAATCAGATGCAAGCTGACAAAGGAAAACAAATCAAATGAGGTAAATCATACCTTGTATAGATCAATGATTGGAAAACTAATGTATGTTGTTCATACAAGACCAGATAAAGCACATGCAGTTGGAATAGTTGCAAGATTATATGCTAATCCCAAATAATCACACATGACTGTTGATGCAGAGGAACCAATAAATGATTCAAATATGCATAGATCAGATGTTCTTCCTTGTACATATTAACCAGAGACCGATAACCTTTCAACTTTCAATAATATCAACTTAATTGCACAACACTGATTAAATATTATTCTTCTCAATCAATCAATGAACCAAGCTCAATAATGGACACTTCATAGCCTATGATGCAAGCCTGCACACTTTATCAGCATTTTCCTTCAATTTGTGATGACTGTTTCATGTCTTGCGGTTTGCTCATGGACTGAGATTAATCTCTATCGTGTGGGTTTATTGGATCATGACTGTCGAACAACATGCCTCTCAGTCTTCATGCAACATAAAATAGTTAGTAATGCACATAATAGTTTCTTTAAAATTGGTTTGGTGCTAATGCATTCAAACATTTAGCACTGTTATAAAACTGAGCCTTAATAAGATTGAAACCGTTACATTCCTTCAATAAACAAAATCGATGCCAATGATCAAAAGAATGCTCAGATTCCAAATTACTCCTCTATCACGTATACCCATTCCATCATTCCATACAGGACTGTCACAAATCGGCTTTAATAAACATTTAAAACTTCAACAAAACTTGATTCCATAAATCCCAAATAGTTCTTGATTATCGATTTCTAATAAGGAACCAAAATTGATTTCCAATAAACTTCTAAACTACTTTCATAAACCTTAAACTTCTTCAATATAATTATGATACCGTGAATCAAAACAAAATGGAGAACTTTGAAACCGAAACACAAATGATAGAGATTTCAATACAGCTTAATTCAATAACATTGTTTAATCCAATTTCATTGATGCAACCATTCACAA
>MU223876.1:2666440-2685703 GCA_018584345.1 Thuja plicata | reverse complement strand
CAAACCTTAACTGGTGAGACTATTGTTATCTATTTGAGTACCATATCTATTGTTGATGAAGAAGATTTAACAAGAAGACCAAGTGAATGGTTGAGTTAAGGAAAATAAAAGGGTACTTGATCAGTTGCCACTCTGGTAAAGTAATTAGTTGTTTATCTTTCAAAGATAGTTTTTATGGTTGTTCTGTGCCGTGAAAAGTTGCTTGTGATGAGCAAAGTTGTTCAATGCTGAGCACTAGTGAAATTGCCGAGTGGAAACAGTGATATTGGTCGACTTACAGTAATTGGATTAATGATGAGATTTGAGATCTCTGGCCGACTAGGTTAATTTTATTGGGATATGTAATGTTAATTAAAGATTGATCCACGTCATTTAATGTATGGGTAACCATAATTAATGCATGGTTTCAAGATTTAATTAGAGAATACTTTGGAGAAGTAAATGTAATGCAAAGATGGAATGATCCATTGGATCTGACCTAACCTAAGATCTACGATCTTGTTTCAGTGGAAAAATATTTATCTGACCTAGACAGAGAGGTATATGATAACTTCAAGGGGTTATTCATGATGTGATGCAGAAGTGTGCTGCTGAATGTGGAAGTACATGTGTGTATGAAAAAGGTTTGTATAGTTGATTTACTGTTTGGCATGATCTAGCAAAGGAGGCTAAATATAGAAGTAGAGAGTTGCATGTGTGATTTCTTGACGGATTTCCAAGCAGATCAGAAGGTTGAAATGACAATGAAGGCTATCCAGTAAGTTAACATCAGAGCTGTAATTGGATCTGAATTTTCAAAGTGAGTTGTATGTATCAGATCACAACTACTGATTACTTTCTAACCATTGTGTCAGTTAAAATCCTTTAACAAGGTTGACCTAACAGTCATTTGTATAAATCCTCTAACAAGGTGACATTCAGGTGGAATGTTCTAAGTCCTCTAACAAGGCCACTCCTGAAAGGGTGATTAAATTCTTTAACCAGCTCACACCTAACAGTGTGTTATTGTAACCTTTAACAGGGTTGGCTCCTCATAGAGCTCACTTCAGAAGAGTGAAAACTTGGTAGTATGTTACTGGTGGTTTTTCCCATATTGGGTTTCCACATTAGATACTTGTGTCAACTTGTGTGAATGCTTATGGTTTGTTTTACTGTTATGTTTCTACAAGCTAATTTCATTAGACAGTAAACTGCATGATTAAAGTTGTTGATATATGCTACTGCTGCCGAGTAGATCTGAAATACAGAAATTTTTTATTTGATGCATCTAGAAATGAGGATAATTGATTCACCCCTCCCCTCTCAGTTATTCTAAATTCATTCTAACAATTGGTATCAGAGCTTTGGTCTCCTGAAAATAGTTTGAAGGTACTTGGAGCGAAAAGATCAAGATGTATAAGGAGGTTCCTAAGCTGAACAAAGATAACTTCCCTGCATGGCAGAGTTTGATGAAACTGCATCTAGCTAGTATTGGAGATGATGCTAAGTGACTTATTGAAAATGACTATGTATCACTTACTACTCCTCTCACAGCTGCTCAACTAAAAGAAAAGCAAGATCACAATCAAGCAATGTTGGAGATTGCCTCCTCATTGAGCTATTAAGAGTTTGATGATATAAAGAGCTGCACAAATGTAAAGCAGATGTGGGACAAACTTGCAGCTGTCTATGGTCGAGACACAAATGTGCTGAGAGCTAAATCAGAAAATCTAAGAGGTAAGTTTGATGAAATGAAAATGCAAGAAGGTGAAAATGTTAATCAGTATTATAGTAGAGTAAAATAAGTTGTAAATGCCATTAGAGGAGCTAATGGAAAAATTGATGAAAACACTATTATGAGCAAGGTACTGAGAACTTTACTTCCTATATATGCTATTAGAGTTTCTGCAATTCAAGAACTGAGATGTACTCCTAACAATAATCTGAATCTGGAAAATCTGATAGGCAGACTCACTGCATTTGAAATGTCAAATTATGATAACTATAATCCACAAGGGATTGATTCTGCTTTTAGATCACAGCTGGTTCTCAATAAATCTAAGAAAGGAAAGAAACATGTGAACAGTGATAGTGAAACTTCTGATGATGATCTTGAAGAACTTGAATCACTTATGGCAAAAAGGCTATCCAGAGGAAAAGGAAAATACAGATGTAAACTTACTATTATTTGTTTTTCATGCAATAAAGTTGGTCATATAGATGCTAGATGTTCTAATAAGAATGAAAAGGATGAAAGAAAGGACAACAAGTACAAAGAATAAAAAGACAAAAAGGATGACCGAGACTTCAGGAAATATAAGGATTACAAAGACAAAGGTAAGAAAACTTGTTATATTGCTGAAGAAACTTCTGACAATGAGACTGACAATTCTGATGACAATGATATAGAAGTAGTTTATGTTGCAATGAAAGAAGATTCTGATGATGATGAGAAAATTGCATTAATCTCTTACATGAGTAAAAGTGATCGATGGATCATTGACAGTGGTTATTCCCATCATATGACTAGTGACAAAGATAAGTTTGAAACCCTAAATCAATGCAAAGGAGGATATGTAAAATTTGGTAATGATGCACCATGTCTTATCAAAGGTAAAGGATTGGTTAAATTAACTGAAAAAATTAGATGTGATAATGTGTATTGGGTTGATGATCTTAAATACAATTTTCTGAGTGTTGCACAACTGAACACTTTTGGTTACAAAGTTGAATTCCATCACAAAAAGCAAAGATCTATGATTCTACTGGAGAATTAGTTGGAAGTGGTGATCAAACTAAAGGTAACTTATTTTATCTGGATTTATCTGAAGAAACATGTTTGTTTGTATAGTACAATGATGTTTGGTTATGGCATAAGAGGTTGTTTCATGTGAACTTTGATAACTTGGTAAACATAAGTAAATTGAAAAAGGTTAGAGGGCTACCTAAGTTAAAGAAACCTAAGAATCCTATGTGTAAATAATGTCAACTAGGAAAGATGACTAAGTCTAGTTTCAAGAGTAAAACACATATATCAGAGGAAATTTTGGAATTGGTCCATACTGATCTCTGTGGTCCCATTGTAGAAAGAAGCTATTGTGGTGCTAGATACTTTATTCTATTCGTTGATGATTATTCAAGGATGATGATTGTAATGTTTCTCAAAGAAAAATATGATGCATTCCAGTTATTTAAATGATACTTAGCTAAAGTTGAAAAGGAAATAGGCAAAATTTTGAAATGCTTAAGATCTGACAAAGGTGGAGAGTTTATTTCTAATGAGTTTAACAGGTTCTGCAATGACTGAGGCATAAAGAGATAGATGTCTGCACCCATGACTCCTCCACAAAATGGTATTGTTGAATGAAGGAATAGATCTATCATGGACAGTGCAATAACACTAATGATGGAGAAAAATGTTGCACAACAATATTGGAAAGAAGCTGTAAGTACTGTAGTCTACACACTGAATAGAGTTCAAGTTAAGAAAGGTACAAATGCTACACCTTATGAACTTTGGTATGGTTATGCACCTAGTGTAAAGTATTTTGAAGTACTTGGAAGCAAATGTTTTATACTGAAAGACAACAAAAATGGAAAACTTGATCCTAAAGGTGAAGAAGGCATATTCCTTGGTTATTCAATGAAAAGCAAAGCATACAAATGTTTGAATTCTAATACTAACAAAATTGTTGAAAGTGCAACTATAAGAATTGAGGACTTTGCAGAAAGAAATGAAGTTGAAAGTACACAAGAGCCTAAAAGCTACAGATCATTCATATATCTAGATGAGGAAGATTATAATTCACTACCTAAGACTACTGCTGAACAACAACATGCACCTGCCAAGTCACAGAGTGGAGTTGCCGAGCAACTGGAAGTAAATGCCGAGCTATCTGATGAAGATGCCAAGTCACAGAATCAACCATAAGTGAATACAAACAATGAACCTACAACAAGGACTGAGCCTACTCTAGCAAAATATGTGAGCAGAAATCACAATTCTGACCAAATCATTAGGTCAAAGGATTCTGCTGTTATGATATGAAGTAAGTTGAAAAATGGCACATGTCTGTTATGTGAATTTGAGCCCAAAACAATGAAAGATGCTTTAGAAAATGAAGATTGGATACAAGCAATGAATGAGGAAATTGAACAAATTGAGAACACAACTTGGACGCTTGTACCTAGGTTGAAGGATAAAAATGTAATTGGCACAAAGTGGGTATTCAAGAATAAGCTGAATGAACATGGAGATGTGACAAGAAACAAAGCTAGACTAGTATGCAAGGGTTATGCACAAGAGGAAGGAATTGACTACGGTGAAACTTTCACCCCAGTTGCAAGATTGGAAGGTGTTAGAACCTTACTTACATATGTAGGCTATAAAGGATTCAAAGTTTATCATATGGATGCGAAATCTACATTTCTCAATGGTATCTTGGAGGAAGTGTATATTGAACAAGCTAATGGTTTTTTTGACCCAAACAAAATTGATATGGTTTGCAAACTACACAAAGCATTATATGGATTGAAGTAAGCGCCAAGAGCATGGTATGAGAGATTGCACAATTATCTAATCAAGATTGGATTTGCAAGAGCCAATGACAACAACAACCTATACTTAAAGATAGAACAAAACAAAGGTACATTATTAGCTGAAATTTTTATAGATGACATCATATTTAGTGGACAAGATGTGTTATGTCAAAAATTTGCAATAGAGATGCAAACTGAGTTTGAGATGTCTATGTTTGGTGAAATAAAATTCTTTGTTGGCTTACAAATTTATCAAATGAAGAATGGTATCTATATCACTCAATCTAAATATATCAAAGAGATATTGAAAATTTTTGGAATGGAAGAGTCCAAACCAGTGAGTACACCCATGGCTACTTGACAGAAGCTGACAAAAGATGATGACACAAAAGAAGTGAACCAAACACTCTATAGATCAATGATTGGAAAACTACAATATGTTGTACAGAGTAGACCTGATATTGCGCTAGCTATTGGAATTATTGCAAGGTTTTCTGCTAACCCCAAGGAAACTCACATGATGGCAGTAAAAAGGATTCTAAGATATTTGAAAGGAACTAATGACTATGGTCTATACTACAAAAGGAATGACAAGTTTGAAATCAGAGTTTACACTGACTCTAATTGGGTTGGAAATGTTGACGACAGGAAAAGAACTACTGGTGGAGCATTTCTTTTAGGAAAAAGATTGATCTCCTGGACAAGAAAGAAACATAACTACACCTCACAATCTACAGCTAAAGCCGAGTATGTGGCAGCAATAGTCAACTGTTCTAACATTATGTGGTTGAAGATACTACTGAAAGGTATGAAGGAATAAATAAATGACCCAGTTTTCATATATTGTGATAACACAAGTGCTATTAATATCTCTAAAAATCCTATTATGCACTCAAAGACAAAGCATATAGCTATCAAGTATCATTACTTGAGAGAGCTAGTTCAGAATAAAGAAGTGAGACTGGATTATGTGAACAGTAAAGAACAATTAGCAGACACATTCACAAAAGCACTACCCAAGGATGCTCATGAGTATCTACGAGGTAAATTGGGGGTGGTTCCCCTCACTAAGGCTAATTAAGTTCTATATGCTACTGTTGCATCAAATATTACATTCAGAATACTTGACAAATTGATGCACAGTTAGTCACACTTTAGGATGCTGGCTAAAGTTGTGAAGATGAACAAGGACAAAAAAGAAAATCAGTCATAATCAAGATGACAGGATCAACATGATACTGAAGATATGCATGATAATGATTTTGACGTCTTTGGCATTGTTGTCAAAGAGGGAGAGATTGCCTAGAGGAAGAGATTAGATTTCCTAGACAAAGAGATTACCAAGAGGGAGAGATTACACAAAGGAAGAACTATAAAGAGGCAGAAGTTACCACTTAAGACATTGAAGTGATTATCTAATCAGAGGGAGTCTACATATGATTAGACATAGATGATTACAATGTGATTATAGACACAAAGGGAGAAATGTTTTTACAGATAAGAATCAGAATGAAGCTAAAGACATTAATGAAGATTCGTTCATATCAAGGAACACAGGTGAATTTTTGGATTGGTTGGTAACTATGCTTGTTAAATCATTGTTTAAATATTTTGTGTTGCCATCAATGCCAAAGAGGGAGATTGTTGGAAAGTGACAATGCAAGCAATTGTTATTTTGTCATTGCTGTCAAACCTTAACTGGTGAGACTATTGTTATCTGTTTGAGTACCATATCTATTGTTAAGGAAAATAAAAGGGTACTTGATCATTTGGCACTTTGGCAAAGTAATTAGTTGTTTATCTTTCAAAGATAGTTTTTCTGGCTGTTTTGTGCCGAGCAAAGTTGCTTGTGCCGAGAAAAGTTTCTTGTGCCGAGAAAAGTTGTTTGTGATGAGCAAAGTTGTTCAATGCCGAGTACTAGTGAAATTACTGAGTGGAAACACTGATGTTGGCTGACTTACAGTAATTGAATTAATGATGAGATTTGAGATCTCTAGCTGACTAAGTTAATTTTATTAGGATATGTAATGTTAATTAAAGATTGATCCATGTCATTTAATGTATGGGTAACCATAATTAATGCATGGTTTCAAGATTTAATTCGAGACTACTTTAGAGAAGTAAATGTAATGCAAAGATGGAATGATCCATTGGATTTGACCTAACCTAAGATCTACGATCTTGTTTAAGCGGCAAAAAATTTATCTGACCTAGACAGAGAGGTATATGATAACCTCTTGGGGTTATTCATGATGTGATGCAGAAGTGTGTTGTTGAATGTGGAAGTACATGTGTGTATGCAAAAGGTTTGCATATTTGATTTACTATTTGGCATGATCTAGAAGAGAAGGTTGAATACAGAAGCAGAGAGTTGCATGTGTGATTGCTGACGGATTTCCAAGCAGATCAGAAGGTTAAAATGACAATGCAGGCTATCTAGTAAGTTAACATCAGAGCTGTAATTGGATCTAAATTTGAAAAGTAAGTTGTATGTATCAGATCACAACTGTTGATTACTTTCTAACCATTGTATCAGTTAAAATCCTTTAACAAGGTGACCTAACAGTCATTTATATAAATCCTCTAACAAGGTGACATTCAGGTGGAA
This sequence comes from Thuja plicata, assembly GCA_018584345.1. Classification (NCBI taxonomy): domain Eukaryota; kingdom Viridiplantae; phylum Streptophyta; class Pinopsida; order Cupressales; family Cupressaceae; genus Thuja; species Thuja plicata. The sequence continues at coordinate 2,678,577 of MU223876.1, read as the reverse complement.
TGTTCTAAGTCCTCTAACAAGGCCACTCCTAATAGGGTGATTAAATCCTTTAACCAGGTCACACCTAACAGTGTGTTATTGTAACCTTTGACAAGGTTGGCTCCTCACAGAGCTCACTTCAGAAGAGTGAAAACTTGGTAGCATGTTACTGGTGGTTTTTCCCATACTGGGTTTCCATGTTAAATACTTGTGTCAACTTGTGTGAATGCTTATGGTTTGTTTTACTGTTATGTTTCTACAAGCTAATTTCATTAGATAATAAACTGCATTATTAAAGTTGTTGACATATGCTACTGCTACCAAGTAGATCTGAAATACAATTTTTTTTTATTTGCTACATCTAGACCTGAGGATAACTGATTCACCCCTCCCCTCTCAGTTATTCTAAATTCATTCTAACACTAACCTTGTGTAATAATATGGATACAACTGGGTTGATTTGGTGATCAAAAGGCTTTATTATGTTCCTGACATAGAATGCATGCGCTAGCAACAAATGTTCTTGGATGAGGCTCTAGGTTAGGGCCTTGTTTTTTGTGTTGTTAAGGGTCAAATCCAAAGTCCTCAAGGTATCTTCTTTGAGTTTCTTTTCTGAGAGAGACTCATGATTTAATGATGCACAAAAAATCTTGACATATTTCTAAAACTAAGAATCACCATCCTCCCATGCATCTTCCTCAAGTCCCAACAAAATCTCACGGTTGGCTTCCACCTTTTTTAAAATAGTATGTAAGGATATTGGGGCCAAAGTGGTACAATAGATGGTTGTGGGTGTTAGAATAACTGAGAGGCGGGGGGGGGGGGGGTGAATAAGTTAGCTCCCACTTATCCTACAGTCCCAAATTCTCCCAGATGTATATAACAACAATTTCAAACATATAAATCAACTAGGTGAAATGAATCAAACTTTACTATTAAGTTGTCTAGTAATCTACCCAGTAGCAGTAAACCAATATTGTGATTACCGATTAATGTAGATAAAGTAATGTGTAAAGTAAAATAACAATCCACAAAAATCATACACATTAACACAGATTTTAACATGGAAACCCTTCTAAGGGAAAAAACCACATGGGACCGGTAACCCAAAATATTTCACTCTTCTAAAGTGAGCTGGCTTAAGAGCCAACCCTGTTAAAGGTTACAATGCACACTGTTCAATGTGACCTGGTTCGAGGATTTAAAACTTACAATTCTCTCTTGACTAATCATTGAATATGGGGTCAACAAGAAAACACTCAACATTCATTAGAATGTCATAATAAAGACTTTCACGTCCTATTCGGTTAAGAGATTTATCTTTAATAATGCTTAAACTGATACAGTAATGATCTGATTCAAATACAACTTTGTTTGTAGATTTTCAGATCTATGCTAAGTAAATAATACCTCTGAGAAATTTTTTCACTTCAGTTCATCTGATTCTTCATACTCTGTTCTTCTCAGTTAATGCTCTTTCCTTTGTCACTCAGTGTTGTCTACAAAAAATGCTCGATTTTGTCTTCAACCAGTTTGATCAGTCATGCATAACTTTACATCTGTGCACATCATAGCATCATGATTCATACTAAATCTCTTGTCTCTTATATAGAGATCATAACTCATTTAATTTCCATCCTTTATATTTTTTCGCTTAATCTCCATCATTGGTTTTTTCGCTTAAACCTTCCTCGATAATTGTGTCAAAAAAATGTTTCAATCTTCGTCATCCAATCTTCCTTTAGTTTTCATAGCCGTTGATCATCATTAAAAAATCTTATCTTTTACCTGGGAATCATCAATTTCTAGCTCATCATTTTAGTTGGCCTCGGTTTGATTTAATTACTAGGTCAACACCTTAAATGTGTCAGTGATCCCTAGCTCGATTATCACTATGCTCAGTATACACTATATTTACTCGGTGTATACAGAACTCTTAAATTACCGACCACATAAACTTTGTTTGTTCTAGATATTTAATCCATAATAGATGTTTGTGATCATAATGATACTTAAATAATTTGACATCAATGACAACACATTAACTGACTACTGGCTATCATCACATCTGTAACTCGGTTGACTATCAATAAAATGACTTCAAACATACAATCAATTCTAGTTCATCAATCTATCCCTTTGGCATTGATGGAAACACAATATGAAATATGCAATATGAAAATGCCATAAAATACCAAACTTTCATTCTACAACTACAAAATGTTGTAGCTCTCCCTAGCTTGAATAAATAAAATGTTTCAGCATTAAAAACTCACCATGCAGACTCTCCTTGCAGTTTTGACTCTTCTGTTCTTGAATATCTTTGTAGATAAATATGTTATTTTTTCCCTTTCTTTGTAGAATCTTTTGTCCCTTGCAGTGGATAGATATTTCATTGATCATTCTCTCCCTTTATCATTCTCTCCCTTTAATGGATAGATATTTCATCGATAATTTTCTCCCTTTGAAAACAATTCCAAAAGGAAAATATACAACTCATTAGTAGACAAAAAAATATCTCTGGTTTTCAGTGCAGTAGAATAAGTACCTTGCAGTGTACTGATATGTCTGTTTTAGTCCAGTTCAGGTTTGCATCAACATGATTGATATTCTAATTACATGTAGGTTGATGCAACCTCCTAGTCAACTTAGTGACTGATAGACAAGGGACGAACCCCTAGTCTACCTCTCAAGTACTCAAGTGTATCCTTTGGTAAGGGTTTAGTGAATATGTATGCAAGTTTTTCTTTTGATTGTACATATTCTAGTGTTGTTTCTCTTGTACTTTTTCCCTAAAGTAGTGATATTTGATAGATATATGATTTTTTTTTGCATGCATCACCGATTTATTTGAAATATTTATTGCACTATTATTATCAAAATAAATTAGCACTGGGTCAGTGATCTCTTCATTCATACCTTTCAAAAGATTTTAATCCATGCAATGTTCGAACAGTTTGCATCAGTAGCAACATATATATTTTGCTTCCTTAGTTGACTGACATATCCATCCTTTCTTTTTACTTATCCAAGTAACTAATCTTTCTCCTATAAATAATTCTCCACCATTAGTGCTCTTTCTATCATCAATATTCCCAACCCAATCAAAATCAGTGTAAACTTTCAGTTCAAATTTTCTGTCTCTTTTATACCACAATCCATAATCTTTAGTGTTCTTTAGATATCAAAAAATTCTCTTTACAAAAGTCATATGTGATTCTCTAGTATTAGCATAAAATCTTGCTACAATTCCAACTACGTGTGCAATGTCTAGTCTTGTGTGTACAACATACATCAACTTTCCAATCATAGATCTATACAATGTCTTATTTACCTCAGGTATCATATCTTATTTTTTCAATTTGCATCCTATCACCATAGGTGTTCCAAATGGTTTTGATTTTTCCATTATGAATGTCTTCAATACTTCCTTGATGTATTTGGATTGAGTAATATAGATGCATGCAGCCTATTGTAAAATTTTCAAGCCAAGAAAAAATTTGATCTCTCCAAAAATTGACATTTTCAAATTCTTTCCTCATTTCATCAACAAATGATGTGCATAGGTTATCATTTCCTCCAAATATAATATCATCAACAAAATTTTTAGAAATAAGAGTTTTATCATTATTTCCTTCTTTCAAATACAAATTGTTGTTATCACTTGTTCTAATAAATCAAATACTAATAAGATAGGAGTGTAGTCTTTCATACCATGCTCTCAGTGCTTGTTTCAAACCATATAAATCTTTGTGTAACTTACATACCATGTTTGTCTAATTAGGATCAAAAAATCTTCCAGGTTGTTCAATGTATACCTCTTCTTCCAGAATTCCATTCAAAAATGTAACATCCATCTGATATACTTTGAATCCTTTATATGCAGCATATGCAAGTAACATTCTAACTCCTTCAAGTCTAGCAATGGGTTCAAAAGTTTCTCCATAGTCAATACCTTATTCTTGTGCATACCCTTTGCATACTAATCTTTCTTTATTTTTGGTTATATCTCCATTCTCATTCAATTTGTTTCCGAATATCCATTTGGTGCCAATGAAATTCTTATCACTCAGTCTCGATACTAATGTCCATATTTTATTTTTCTGTATCTACTCAATTTCTTCATTCATTGTAATAATCCATTCTTCATTTTCAAGTGCATCTCTAACATTTTTAGGTTCAAATTCACAAATCAAACATATGTTGTTTTTCAAATTACTTCGTGTCATCATGCCAACTCTCTTATCTCCAATAATCTGATTCTGTGGATGATGTATTCTTACATATTTTGCAAGTACAGGTTCAATTCTTTGTTCTTCATTGTGTTCTACAGTAGTTTCATTGTGTTCTTGATCGTGATCTTCAGTTGCAACATTTTATTGATTCTCAGTTGGTGCTTCCTATTGCTCGGTAACATTACCCTGTTGCATGGTAAAGTTAGGTATGTGCATGGGAAAAGTGTTTGGTTCTTCCATGTAGACAAAAGTGTCTGGTTTCTTGGTAAAATTACCCTGTTGCATGGTAACCTTAGGTATCTGCATGAGAAAAGTGTCTGGTTCTTCTATGGAGCTAAAATGATAGGATCACTGTTACGAGAAGATCCTAGGACTCGATCCTGAGGCTTCTCAAGTAAGCACAATTCTGGACCCTCTAGCCTTCCTCTATTTCAAGTAGAGAAGATTACAATGTATAATACCTTTCAGGACTTTCAGCTTCATAGTTTCCCAAGTAATAAAAATGATCTCCCTTTCAATCCTCCTTGACAATGCTGTAATGGCTTTCCTTCCCTTTTTCATTTTTCTAGGTGCCATAGTTTTGGGTCTGAAACTTGCTGGAAAGTTTCCTAAGGGTCGCCAATTCTATATATATCTCTACAGACCACCCGTGTTCACAAGTGTTCATCCTTAGGATTCTTTCAGGTCAGAGTTCCTATTGGCACGAGCCTTCTTTTTCTTCGTTCACATTTTTATTTCTCTTGGTATACACATGTCATCTCTGTGGAGTTTTGGAGAGATTGTGATGGGTTTCTCTAGCTAGAATTGTTGTCATGCTAACATGTGTCCAAGGATTCTTTCAAATGACATTGTTTCACCTTTAGGAATGGTCGATGATTGTAGATACTTACCTTTTAATCCTTTGGGATGTGTGTCAAGTGGATCATGGATTCCCTTTGATAATGTGCTAGTGGCGGCTCCCTTAACGAACATTGTGATGATTTTCCTAGGTGTCTAGTCTATCTAGTGAGGGAATTTTAATTTGGGGAATATTTTCTGGTTGCAAAAGTTCTTTAAGAGGGGGGAGTTTCCTTTTTGTTGACGTGTGATTTTTAGTTCTTGAGAGAAGACTGATAATTTTACCAAAGGATATTTTTTTCTTATATAATTATGGGATATCACATTTACAGACTTTACTTCTAATTAATTTCATGTTAATTGAAGGTTTATTGTGCTCGACTGAGCCTTTTTATTTTTAATTGATACATAATATACCTGAACTCTATGTCATTTAGAATAGTGATTATCTTATATGACTCTATCATTTTTATATATGAAATTGATTTCAATGATGGATCATGTTTGAAACTCTTCCAGTTGAAAGTAATTACATGGTAAAAGTGTTTCATGTTTGTGATGTTATCAAAAAAAGATAGATGATTAGGTGTCTTTGAGTGCATTTATTGTTTTCTTATTTTATAGATGCACCCATGAGATGATATTAATATTTTTACCTGTGTTTAGGATCTTGTTATTATGTTTGCCTCTTGACTATGAAGTGATTGTGGTATTCTATGTGAAATTATGAATCAATATCTCTATTCAGGTAATATGGTTATGTCTTTTCATTTATGAAATATCCTCAGTTAATAGTGAAATGATCTGGTGCATCGCCTTATGATGCAACAAGATCTTGGGTTCATTGATCTCTTTCATCAACCAAAAACATATAAGTCTTTTTGTCCATGGTCATCGGTTTTTGTGTTTCTTGTCATGGTCGAGTTCTACAGATCCTTCAAGGTTGTTGTCGTAGATTCATGTTCTAGAGATCGTTAGGAAGATTTTCCTATGATTGTAACTCATTTGGAGTATCACGTCTAAATTTATGATGGATTCTTTGGATGTGTTTAGAATATTTTCTTCATGTTCTTGAAAAATTCAATGTTTGAATCGATGGTTGGATTTTCTTTCTCCACAGTGCTTATGACTCATTTTCCTATCTAACTATGTGTTTGGTCAACCTATTTGTATGATCTCTCCGTGTGATTTATTCATTGGTTAAAGATCTTAGATCAGAGGCCGACTGGGAGTTAGTTGGTAACACATTTTGTTTCTCTTGGGAAATGTAATCTTGAGGTTGACCTGTTAGATTACGGTTGTGTATTTAAGTTGGGTCTTGGTTCTTGTTTAATGAGGTCGAAGGTAGTAAGATAGGGTTTGAAGAAGGTTGTTTTGCAGTCATAAGTAAGGAATGATAATTAGGTTTCTTTGTAATAAGTCCCTGGCATTTGAGCTGGGCATGTTGACTGCTATTATAGAGCTTTGTAATTATTTTACTTGTTAATGGGAAGGGTGCATGTGTGTTCCATACTCTAGATTTGTGTATTTTCTTCTTGAAATCTTTAAGTATCTATTGTAACTCTCGCTGCAAGGTTGGACTGTTCATATTCTTGGACCCTCCTACCTTGGATGTGTTAGGTGGTATCATAACATTTTTTTTCATTCTGGTGAATAGATCTTCTCTCCTAAGTGTGCGGTACCTGATCTGATTTGTCATGGGGTAGAAGAATAAGGATCTGACCCATAGTTGTAGAGGAATCATCAAAGATGGCTAGGAGAGGTGCTAGAGGTGGAAGAGGTGAATACCCTAACATTGTTGAGATGTTGAGATAGGGTAAAAGTACAAATCTGTGTCACACTTTTATAAAGGAAAAGGACCATAGCATGCAAGCTATTCAACTTTAACGACATAAAAATTGACATTTGTATTTAGAATTAGAGGATTATGTAAATTGATGAAATGTGTAAAAATGTATGAAGTTTATGCCTATAATTTTTTTTTGTGAACAAGAATTGATATAGCTTTTTAATTTTTGAAGTCCATTTTTTAATTGTTGAAAATCTGGGGTCTAGTTCCCACCATACAAGTATATGCAAATAATCTTTTTTTTCCTCTAATTTCAAAATATGTTATAGATGAAATGTATAGCTAGTGAAGAAAAGAAGAAAGATTGTTTTTCAATGTATATTTTCTCCGTTATAACTGCTCAAAGTTGAACTTTTTGAAATTGATAGTTTTCATCTCCCACCAAATTTCCCCTATCAAATCTACACCATTCAGAAAAAAAATTACATTTTCTTGAAGAGGACTCTCTCCTCTAGTGTTAAATATAAATTTTAATTTTTTTTTGATATGATTTACTATTTTTTTTACTTATTTGAAGCAACATCTTCTCGAATGTTGAAATACCTACTTCTTGTATTTTGAAATTATAATATATTAGATCTAATCAAAATACTATAAAATTTATATGACAATAATCTTGACTCTGAGCTCTACAAAAGGGTATTTTTTATACTTTTTAAAAATATCATTAAAAAGAGTAGGGGTTAACGAAACATTGATTTTATGAAATAATTTTATTTCTTTGGTAATTGGTATAAAACATGCATTTAATAGACATTTCCAATTGGAAAAGTTTAACCACTTATCTAGCTTAGCTAGAATGAATCTAGCTAGACCATATGTTTGTCAAAAATTAATTTTTTTTAGAAATACTCAAAATTAGTTGTGCTGATAAGTGGTCCTGAAACGTGACACAACTTTATGCTTTTACTCGATAGACTACTGCCAGATTGGAGCCGGTTGAAATGACCTAGAGGAGAGGTTGACATATTGAGGAAGTGATGCTGAGGAAGAAATTGAAGAACAAGTTGAAGGAGAAGCCCAAGAAAAACTTGAAGTAGATCATGGAGAAGAAATATTTTTTCACTCTCTTACTAGGGTTAATTTAAGACCACATTTTAATCCACTAGATTATTATGGTTGATTGGATGCAGATGAGTTGTTGGATTTGATCTCAGCTATGGATAAGTATTTTTATTTTGAACATACTAATGAAGAGAAGAAGGTAAAGTATGCTTGTACTAAGTTAAGAGGTCATCCTTCACTTTGGTGGGATCATTTGCAGAATGATAGGAGGAGTAGAGGTAAAGAGAAGATCAAATCTTGGGATAAGATGGTGGAAAAAATGAAAGCAAAGTTCTTACCCTTTGATTATCAGGTTGATTTGATCAAGAGATTGCAGAATTTGAGATAAAAGGATATGAATGTGAAATAGTACACCAAGGAGTTCTACAAGTTGTATATCAGATCTCATTTTAAAGAGGATGAAGTGGAGAGATTTGCTAGATACCTAAACAATTTGAGGATGTCAACAATATCATATCTATTTTTAAAGAGGATGAACTTGAGAGAGTTGCTAGATACATGAACGGTTTGAGGATGTCAACACAAGAAGAGCTTAGAATAATTAAGATTGGGAATGTGGAAGATGCTTACTAGTATACCCTAAAGGCTCAAGGTAAGCTTAATAGAAGAGAAGAATAAAGATAGAGAGGTAGACGTGGAATATTCCATAGAGGTAGAGGTTTTAGATTGGTTGGTGACTCTAAAAAAGGGAAGAAAGAGGGGACGAATCCTAAAAAAAATTCTTATAGAGGTGGTTATAGGAATGAGGGCGACTGAAGAGATGATAAAAGGGTGTTTAAGGGTACTTGTTTCAAGTGTGGTGGAGAAGGTCATAGGGCCTTTGAGTGCAAACCAGGTGGATATGAAAGAAGAACTGAAAGTAGCAGAAGGACAACCCCTGTGGAAGAAGAGGTATCTTCTAAATTAGTTAACAATAATCATGTTGAAAAGGTAGAGACATTGATCATGAGGAAATCCTTGTACCATGATGAAAAGATGGAGAACTCTTTGCAAATAAAGAACCTATTCAGAGCCAGATGTCTTGTTGGTGGTAAGGTATGTAAAGTTGTTGTTGATGGTGGTATTTCTAAGAATTTGGAATTTGAGGAAATGGTAGAAAAGTTGCAATTGCAGAGATTGAAACATTCTAAAGCCTACGAGATTGCATGGATAAAAGATGATCATGAGGTGTTGGTAAGTGAACAATGTTGGGTTAAGTTGAAAATAGGGAAATATCATGATGAAGTCTTGTATGATATAATGCCTATGGATGTATGTCATGTTTTGTTGGGTAGACCTTGGCAGTATTATAGACAAACTATACATGATGGGAGAAGAAATACATATACTTTTGTGGCTATTGGTATGAAACACATATTTATGCCTTTGGAGGAACCTTTTAAAGGGGAAATTTGTACCAATGCTAGAATTTGCATGGTTGATGGAAGGAAATTCTTGGAAGGAATGAGACATGAGAATGTTTGTTTTTCTATTGTTCTAAAGAAGATTGCAGTTATAGATCTGAACGGTGTATACCTTGAAGAGATAAAGGATATGTTGGATGAGTACACAAATGTGATTTTAGATAATGTACCTTATGATTTTCCATCAGTTAGGAGTATTAGTCATTGCATGGATCTAATTCCTAGAGCTATTTTTCCTAATAAAGAATCTGATTGGTTGACACTAGCAGAGAATGAGGAGTTGAATAGATAAGTACATGAGTTGTTGTAGAAAGGATTAATCAAATAAAGTTTGAGTCCTTGTGCAGTACCTACAATATTGACACCTAAGAAGGATGGACAGTGGAGGATGTGTACATATTCTAGAGCAATAAAAAAGATTACTCTCAAGTACCGGTTTCCTTTACCTAGGATGGATGAAATAATGGATTGGTTGAGTGGAGCTAATTATTTCACAAAGATTGATTTGAAGAGTGATTATCATCATATCTGAATAACAGAAGGTGATGAAAGAAAGACTTCTTTTAAGACTAATAAATATTTGTATGAGTGGTTATTAATGCCTTTTGGTTTATCTAATACACAAAGTACTTTCACGAGATTGATGAATGAAGTATTGAAGGAATTTCTGGGTAAGTTTTTCATAGTTTATTTGGATGACATTTTGATTTTCTATAAGATAAAAGAGGAACACATGTTGCATGTGAGGCAAGTATTGCAAAGGTTAAGAGAGGAGACGTTGCTGATAAATTTGAAGAAGCATACTTTTATGAAGAATGAGCTTGTATACTTTGGGTTTTTAATTTCTTTTGAAGGATTGAAGATGGATCTTGAGAATTTTAGAGAAATTGTTGAATGACCTGAACCGGAAAATTTTAGTGAGGTAAGATCATTTCATGGCTTGGAAATTTTTTATAGGAAGTTCAATAGGAATTTCAGTTATGTTTGCAATGCTATAAATGAGATAATAAGGGGAGATAAGAATGAATTTATATGGACACATGGAGCACAAAAAAGATTTTATTTGTTGAAGCAAAAGGTAACTAAACAACTTGTGTTAGTGCTACCATATTTTTGTAAGGTATTTCAAGTAGACTGTGATGCAAGTGGAAGTGCAATCAGAGCAGTACTGAGTCAAGAAGGTAGATCGATTGCTTAATTTAGTGAAAATTTGAATGATGCACAGAGGAAGTATTTTTTTTATCGGGTGATCCCACAAGAGTGTGTCCCACTTTTTGGCCAACTTTGACATAGAGATCAACATTTTGAGAAAAAACTTCACTTTCGAACACATATTGCTGCAAAACTATAAGGAATTTGAAGATGATATAAACTAGGGTCTTTTAGAGTTTTATTTCTAGTTTCTAAATATATTTAAAAAAAAATATTAAAATTCATTTTTCCTTCTCCTTCAAAAAGTGGTTTGTGTGAAAAAACTGTGATTTTAATAAGTGACTTTCACTTGGATCAACATAACTTTTTTTTAAAATATGATAACGATGTAATTCTTTTGAAATTATATTTGTAGCTTCAATATCTAGAGGATATAATTGGTTTCATTCATTTTGGGTCAATATTTCATAGTTTATTAAGTTTTAAAGTGACAGTAACTGTAATTTAGACATAAGGTCACTTTCACTGTAACTTGAAATGTATATATTAAAATTGAATTTTTTTTTTAAAATATAGAAAGGTAACACAAATACGCTTTTCCTACATATTTTTCATAATTTTTTTTTGTAATTTACTATTTTTCCCAAAGCCTTGAAGAGACAGGTTGTTGAATCACCAAACAACCTATGTTTAGTTAAAGTAATATTTGAAAGTGATAACGAACTCAATATGTATTAAAATTATATTCATTAGAAAGCTTGTTTTGAATCGCATCATTTGACATCATGTATTTGAGAAAAAAATTTGATTTGGTCCTTGTCCCAGGCCTTGAAAGACCAATTTTTAGGACTTATTTTTTTTTCAAACAAGAAATTTTTATTTTAGGGGTCTTTGAGCGAAGACCCCCTTCGCATGAAGGGGTCTAAGGGGCTTTGTGTGAAGACCCTTCACATGAAGCCACTTGAGTGAAAAATCTGGTGAAAACCATCCCTTTAGATTTTTATCTTGCCTACTTCGCGCGAAGTAGGTCAGCCATGTTGTAATTTTTTTTTTGAAAAATTTAGAATGGTATAAACCTAAAGTTTTTTGTTTTCAATTTTCAACCGAATTGCAACAAGTAATTCACTTTTTCTATTATTGTTCAATTTTTACGAATGTGTTTTTGGAATAAAGATTGTTATTTCTATTTTTTTCAAAGGCATAATTTTGAAGAGGAGAAATATAATATCAAAGCATTTTTTTGAAGAAAAAATACATTTGGAAGATATTTTTGAAGAGAAGAAATGGGGAACAATAAGGAAAGACAACGTAAATCTGCTAGAAAAAGATCACCTGGTGCTGAATAAAGAAATCGTGAAGTTGCATTTGCATATTATCATAAAACTAGAGAAGGTGAAGGACAAGCTGAAGTAGGAGGGTCAAGTCAAGTCGAAGAATTACACATTGAAGAAGGGTTGGGATCACTCCCTATGAAATCTTAGAAAATTAACGTTGGAGAAGGTTCAGGATCACGTGCTCCTACTAGTATGGATGAACATATACATTTAGCTCAAACTATAAAGAGAAATATTAATTATAGAAACTTAGATCATTTACTTACAATGGATGTGGAAAATT
>MU223876.1:2643285-2657823 GCA_018584345.1 Thuja plicata | reverse complement strand
ATTTTCTAACATATTCTAAAATTCAACTATCATTTTCTAACATTTCTACAAACTAAATATTATTTAAAACAAGTAATTAACTAAAATAAATATAAAACATACAATTTACAATAAAAAATGAGAAAAATGTGTGTACATGGTACTAGTAACAATCAGAAGAGGTCGAAGAAGCTCGGGAGCTGTTGATGTCATACTAGTCGTCACTGGTTCGCTCTAAGCCCCGGGTCCACAAAATCTAGAAAAGTAAATAGTAAAAATGAAATGGGTAGTCAGAAATTTATACAAATTCTGGCGAAAAATGGCTTCACGCAAAGTACCCTATGTTGGATTCTTCGAGCAAAGTCTTGACTTCGCGTGAAGTCACCTACGTAGGGAACTTCGTGCGAAGTAACAATCACAAGAGGTCGAAGAAGCTTGGGAGCTGTTGATGTCGTACTGGTCGTCACTGGTTCGCTCTAAGCCCCGGGTCCACAAAATCTAGAAAAGTAAATAGTAAAAATGAAATGGGTAGTCAGAAATTTATACAAATTTTGGTGAGAAATGGCTTCACCCGAAGTACCCTATGTGGGATACTTCGAGCAAAGTCTTGACTTCGCGTGAAGTCACCTATGTAGGGTACTTTGTGCGAATCCTATCAGTCACTTCGCGCGAAGCCACCATTTTTTTTTTTTTGAGAAAGTCTGAAATCCTTCATCCCAAAAAGTGGGACACACTATTGTGGGATCACCCTACGACCAAGAATTTTATGCTATTGTTCAAGCTTTGAAGAAGTGGAGACATAACTTATTGCCTAAGGATTTTGTATTGTATATTGATCATCAAGATTTATGATATTTTCATTGTCATAGTAAGTTAAATAAGACACATATGAGATGCGTTAAATTATTACAAAGTTACTCATTCGTGTTGAAGCACAAGTGTGGTAAGTCTAATAAAGTTGCTGATGCATTGAGTAGAAGAAGGAATCTTATGACAGAGATGAAGGTGACATTTCTTGGATTTGATGAATTGAAGAATTTGTATGAGGATGATCTCGGTTTTGTTGAACCTTGGAAAGCTTGTAAGGAAATTTTGGTTGTCGATAGGATTTATTTGTTGGATTAATTCCTACACGATGGATTGTTGTTCAAAGGAGTTCAGTTGTGTATACCAAGAGGATCTATGAGGGAGAGTTTTATTAAGGAGAAACATTGTGGACACTTTGGGATTGATAAGATAGTGGCAGTTATCAAGGAGCATTATTATTGGCCGCAGATTCATAAGGATGTTATGAATTATATTCTGAAGTGCAGGATTCATCAAGTTGCTAAAGGGAATAGTCATAATACTGGATTGTATACACCATTAAGTATACTGGAGAAGCCTTCAGAGGAGATTAGAATGAATTTTGTTCTTGGTTTTCCAAGGACTCAAAGAGGTAATGATTCAATTTTTTTGGTGGTTTTCAAAGATGGCTTATTTCATTCAGTGTAAGAAGACATTAGATGTAGTACATATAACTAATTTATTTTTCAAGGACATTGTCAGATTGCATGGGTTTCCTAAGAGCATTATTTTAGATAGGGATACTAAGTTTATTGGATATTTTTGGATGACACTTTGGAGGAATATTAACACATAATCTAAGTTTAGTAATACATTTTACCCATAGATTAATGGACAGACTAAAGTTGTTAATAGAAGTTTGTGTAATCTATTGAGATTCCTGGTTGGCAAGAAGGTAGGTAATTGGGATTTGGTTTTGGAACAAGAAGAGTTTTCTTATAATAATTAAGTGAATAGGAGTACTAGGAGAACACATTTTGAGATTATTTATGGTTTACATCCTAAAGGAGTAAACAAATTTGATGGATATCAATGTTGAAGAAAGGACGAGTGCTAAAGTAGAACATTTTATAGATCATATGCAGTATTTGCATGATAGAGTTAAGAAACATTTGGAAGACATGAATGATAATTTTAAGGAGAGAGTTGATAGAAAGAGAAAACAAAAGGAGTTCAAAGTTGGTGATGAAGTGATGATTTTCCTGAGAAAAGGTCAATTTCTAGTTGGTACCTATGGTAAATTGAAGATGAAGAAGTTTGGACCTTGTATAGGGAATGCTTATGAAGTTGAGTTACCTAAGAACATGGACATATCAATTATATTTAACATAGAAGAATTTTATGACTATAATGAAACAAATAGTAGTGATGGAGGTGGATTAGAGAGTGAATTACAGTACCCTAAGAAGCAAAAGGAGGAGGTTGAACATATCTTAGATACCATAATTGGTCGAAGCACTAGAGGAAACCAGTATGAGAAATATCTTGTTAAGTGGAAGAGTAGACCGATTGAGGATTCTTCATGGATTTATTAGGTGGAGTTAAACCAATTAAGTTTTCCTTCATCTTACCAAAGTGAGAGGCTTATTTTTCATTTCTAACCCCAGGTGTTTGATGCAGGAGCATATTGGGTTTATTGGAATCTTGCATCAACAAAAAACATCTGTGTCATTTTGTTCCTGGTCACTGGTTGTTGTGTTTCTCTTCATAGTTGAGTTCTATAGATTCTTGGAGGTTGTGGTCATAGATTCATGTTATAGAGATCATTAGGAATATTTTCCTATGATTGCACCTCATTTAGAGTATCACGCCCAAAGTTATGCTCGATTATTTGACAGTGTTTAGAATGTGTTCTTCGTGTTCTTGAACTGGTCAGTGTTTGAATCGGTGCTTGGATTTCCTTTATCGATGATTCTTATGGATCATTTTATTATGTGACTACATGTTTTTCCGACATGTTTCTATGATTTCTCCTTGTGATTTATTCATTGGTTAAATATTTTAGATCGGAGGCCGACTGAGAGTTACTTGATAACACTTTTTTTTCTCTTGGGAAATGTATTCTTGAGGATGACCTGTTAGGTCACGGTCATGTATTTAAGTTGGTTCTTTTTTCTTGTTTAAGGAGGTTGAAGGCAGTAAGATAAGTTTTAAGGAGGTTGTTTTGTAGTCATATGTTAGGAAGGATAATTAGGTTTCTTTGTAATAAGTCCTTGGCATTTGAGCTAGGCATGTTGACTGCTATTGTAGAGATTTGTAATTTTTTTACATGTTAATGGAAAGGGTGCATGTGTATTCCATACTTAGATCTGTGTATTTCCTTCTTGAAATATTTAAGTATATGTTGTGTAACAATTGCACAAGAGTGAACCAGATTTACATGGAAAAACCAATAAGGGAAAAACCATTGTAAAAAGTCTCACAATATAGAAAAAGTACACAACTTTTTTGGGGGGCTATAACCTAGGGAATCAACAACTTCCTAAAAGTACATTTTTATGAATATGTCAAAAGAAGTTCATCACTCTATGAGAATGATAAGACTTCTAAAATGAGATCAAAACCTCAAAATATTATGATGAACAAAAAAGTTTCCATCAAAGAACATTTAGACTATCAACAACCTTCAACTCACTACTTCTAGAAAACTTATGGAACATTTGAGTGTAGGTACCTTCAAATCTCAACTTCTAGTATGAATTACATATTATGCTCACATAATTCACACCACAAAACTCTTCCACAAATTTCTTACTTTCCAACTAATTTGATGTTTCATTTATATCCTCTACAAGATTAAATTTCTTCACATCAGCCATGATAAAATGTACAAGCCTGAATCATGCAGCGACCAAAGAGATTGAGCCTAAACACTTAAATGGTGAAGGGAAAGTGAAATCAAATCAAGATAATAGATAAGAAACACCTAAAAACACTTGAAACACTTTTCCAAGACAATGCAAACACAAAAGAAATAATGTTGTCAATCAAGCTTGACCATAGAAGCATGTAACTTCTCCTAATGATTTAAATCAATAAATCAATAGTACTGTAATAATCAAGAGATCATGTGGAGAAAAAGGGAATGTCATATAACATTCAAAAATAAATTTCACGTTCTTCCTTTGATCATATCAAATCTAATAGAGGTGGCACAAACACATTGATATAGAAAAACCTAGCATCATATGCAACTAGTCAACCATCTTGAAATATAGAAATTAGAATCATACTTGAGGTATAGTTGAGCATCTGAAACTCGAAGGTAAGTAATATAGAGAGAATATGAGCAAGTCACCCAAACTATTGGTCAAGGGATAGAAAGAAGATAAATTTGGTGAATTCTAACTTCCTATTTGAGACCCTCTACACTGCCAGGAAATAGTCCTACACACAGACATCTATATGTTTCACTATAGGATGAATTGTGACACAACTATGGATTTACCATGTTTACTCTTATATGAACTTAACTCCCAAACCACAAAGAATATTTTTAAAAATGGAGAAATGTGGTACGCATATTTGAGAGAAAGATACCATAAATTGGCATAACATGGTTATATTATTCTATTTCAAAAATCTATTGATAAAAACATTTTGACATCCAAGCATGAACTTCAGATCATCACATATTTGATTTGACATCTAACAATGAACTTTAAGTCAACACCCATTTGATCAACAATCATTGTGACATCAAACCATTAACATCATTCATCTAGATGTCATGTTACAACACACTCTCACTCCATAATTGTCATTGTCTCACATATCATGACTTGGTCCACCAATGTCAACATACAACTCCACATTTATAATAGGTTATCATTAAAGACAACAAACACACTACTCTATAAACAACTGCAACAATCTCCTTATTTGAACATTTGAATAGGATCATCACAGGGTTTCATCAATGACAATACACATGCATCATATATACAACAATTGTCTACTCTATGTCCTCAACAATTAGCTCCATATAAACAAAATTCATATCATAGATTGATATCAATGATACCAAACAAACACATTACCTTTATCTGCATCAATCCACCCTTTATTCATAAAAGTATTTTAGGGCTTGACATCAATGACAACATATTATAACACAATATATTTGTTTGAAATTATTCCAGGTATAAAAGTTGTCCGCAACCACTTTTTATATAAATATTAGTGTTAGCAAAGTTCCCAAAATGTAAGTAAGTTTTTTAATCAACTATAAAGTATTTGTTAAAATTGTAAAGGAAAATATAGGAACCCCTCCTCAAAAGTCACATACAATCTTAGGAGTTTGATCCAAGTGTAGAGACTATACAATCAATTTAACAAAAAAATTATATCCTTTTGAACCTTAACAAAGTGTATTTTTAAATGTTGTTGCAAGCGAAATATCGATATTTATATTACTTCTCAACCTTAATATACCATTATCTAATTGGTAGGTCATTGACAATAGAATGTTTCAATGATTAAAGGTATTTTTATTTTATTTTAAAATAAAGAGATTATTTAGTATTGATGAACATAAATAGGGGATGACGAAATGGAAAATTCTGTTAGGGATTCTCAATATTATTGTTCTACCAACTATAAATATGTTATTCATTTGAGCATGACTCTTAACTACTATCCACTAATTAGTATCAACTCTTTTTTTGTTTGAAGGTAGAGTAATAACGAGAAGGTTTCATATGTTTTCTTAACCATGAACCAATTTATGGAAGTATTCTAATTTCATTTTCAACACACTATTGTTTATGAAAAGCTCATTTAAATGTTAATACAAATTTTAATTATTTAATAGTTATAAATGAGATTTGTAACTCTTCAAATATTTTAAGAAGATACCACATTTCCTTTCTAATAAATAGATACCATCCATCAATTATCATCATTAATAAATAATTTTTTTTATCCCTATAAAAAAATGAAAAAATAACTGAAATCTAAAAATCAAAACTACCAATTCTTGTCTTAAACATTAGAAGAATTGAGTGATGCACATTTATCTGTATGGACTTGTGGGGCATCTAAGGAAGCTTTTCAAATGACTATGGAGATGATATTTCCTCTAAGGCAATGATCAAAAGAAATCTGGTGTTCTCTTTCTTACTCTATTTTGTTGAATGCCAACAATTAGCAAAGATTTATGCATTTAGTAAATGAGGTATAATCTTCAGAGACATGATGTTTGTCTATATCATTAAAGTTAAGATTATAAAGTTTTGGCTTAATCAAATGAATTCCGTAGGGCATCTTTTGCCATTGATTTGACTCATTATTTTCCATATACAACCTAAAGTTGTGCTTTGAAGAGAATATATTGTTTTGTACGCCCATGCAATTTGATTATTTAATCTGGTTATTATTATAAACGTTTGAGTATATGCATTGGATCTGATGACTAAAGTGAAGATGGTATACTTAATTTTTGTAGATTTGTTTTATTCCACAACAACAAGCTTGCAATTTCTAATAAGATATGAACTTACTGTTCAATGTTGTTTTTAGTGAGTCACAGCACTTCATTAAATTAAGTTTATAGTTTGGCTTTACAGCTAATTTGCTGATGCTTATTCTTGAAATTGGTATTGCTGTATATTCTCTCTCTATATAAAACGAAGTAGAATATTAAAAAAAGGCTTAAAGTAAGAGCAGACAGAATATGTATAATGTGTCTATCCTCTAAAAGGAATGCTTACAGTAGACTACTTTACAGCTGTTTCCCTAAAAAATAAATACAATCTCTTTTTAATATTTCTATTAAACATGTGTCTCACAATTTGAAAAGTTGGGATTAGAAAATTAACAGGGTTTGGATTAAAATAATGTAAGAGATAGAAATAAACAATTTCTTCCTTATTTTATGAAGGATAAAATAACTACTTAGAACTATAAACACGCAATACTTTCTTCAGATCTCCTATCTAATCACATATTCTTGCAAGTTTTAAATGGTTTTTAGGATTGGAATCTTATGTTTTTTCTAAATGGTTATTGTTTGGTTGTTAAACAAAATAGAATTGTTTTAAGTTAATATAAAGATTTTGTAGTTCTCCGTGGTTTGATAGTGTTGGTAATGTATGTTTGATAATATCGATTATTTATTTATATAATTTAATAATAAATTATTTATGTATTAAAAAGAGTTAATATGGTGTATCAATATGTCAATTATTTATATAAGGATTCATATCTTAAAATAAATATTTAGACTAATTATCTTAAGTTCTTTAATAAAAACTATCTTTTATATTTTACTATATTATTATAATGACCTTAAATACAATCAAAATGTGAACCAATACAATGCAATATTCAAGTTTTGAATAGATTTCAAGATTGAAATTACATGTTTTTAAAATGTTAATTGTTTGGTTGTTTTAAGAAAAATAAGTATTTTTTAACTAAAAGAGGGGTAAAAATTTATTCAATCACAAGAGAGATACAAATAAAGTGGACAGAATGCCCACAGAGAAAGAGCATTACATAACCCTCTTACTATCCACTAATTGATCCAACCTGTTTGACATTTTCAGAGGTAATTGCTCCCTATCCACTATATTCCAAGCTTGCATTTGATCAAAGCTCATTTGGCCAAACAATTCACTATGTCATTCCATTCACTAGATATGTGTCTAAAAATAATAGATTCCAAGGAGATAGACAACCAGAGAATCTATCTAATAACCAAAGCTGAGTGTCAACTAACATCTAGTAGTTGTTGGCTAGTTAGCAAAGTCGCCACCACCTAGGAATTAGACTCACAAATAATATGTTTCCAACCAAGAACACAACTACGCTCAACAACATAGACAATGGCTAGAGCCTCAATTAAATTATTCTTATGAAGGTTGTTATTGTTGAACAACCTCAAATAGTTGAGGGGGGTAAATTAGTTATTCCAAGATATTTTTAAACTTTAGTTGTACTAGTAGCAAGATTGATTAAAACTAATAATTAAACCATCGATAATCATGAAAGCACAAAAGAAACACTATGCACAATGAGCATAAGATTTACGTGGAAAATCCAAGATGGGAAAAATCATGAAGAAGCTAATTCTCATGAATAAGAACATTGGTTAAGGTGACACCGGTTACGATGATTTGCACAATGCTCACTGCAGATAAGGCTCAATGTCGGTAGGCTCACTGCCGGTCGGCCTAACTTCCTTGAATACAAAATAACTATCACAACTAGTACAAAAAGTGATCCTACAAAAAAAACTTGAAATGATGAAATTGCATTTGTATATGCATGGATTTAGTTCTAGTGAATAGCACTGTCTCTGTCAGTAGTAGATCTAAACTGAGATCTCCTTCCGGTCTTCAACTCACTTCTACAAAACCTTTCTAACACGTCCACCTTTACTTTGGATTCAGTATTATCCTTCACACTTTTTATTCTATTCACAAACTTTTATTTTCAATCATACTCACATCATATCACCTTCAACATTCGTGCTTCATACAAACGCACACTCAGATCCAAAAGATGTTGTCTATATATACATATATGATGAACTTACAATCATATATCAGCCTAGAAGAACATGTCATCTTGAATACAAAATAAAGTATCTTGAGATGAAGACCTACACACTAGCATCAAACCTAGAAGATACATCACACATATGTGAAATGCATACCATGCTACTGTGAGACCCAAAGATAGGTTTTACATAAGATAACCATGTTACATAGCTTAAGCACAAAAAGATAAATATACTTTGGGGCCAATGGGAATGCCAGAACCAAGACCATGTCTTGATCACCACAAAATTTAATACCAACAAAAGAATAGCACCGAGAAGTAATGCTCCAAAGATTGAATACAACTGTTATACCATAACTCCTAATAGACTGCATAAATAACCAGATAACATAGATACACAGAGAGAACTCTAAACACTATAAGTGTACCAAAAAGGTATACAATCATTACTAAACCAAGGATAATCATCCATAATATTTGTTACCATATAATACTATAAAAGATAAGTCACTAAACACTATAAGTGTACCAAAAAGGTATACAATCATTACTAAACCAAGGATAATCATCCATAATATTTGTTACCATATAATACTATAAAAGATAAGTCAATTATGTTTTTCATCCAAAGCACATCCAACCAATACATAAGTTTTGTCATCAATGACAACAATGCTAGCAATAACATCTCAACAATCTTCCCATTTGGCATTGATGACAAAACAACAAAAATAAAAAAAATTGAACAAAATGCCTAAAAATTAAAATTCCCCTTGAGTTACGTATTTCTGTTTTTTAATTCAGTTTTCCTTCTTCATTTTCTCGCCCTTTTTGCCAATAATGGAAAAATACCAAATATCACATTTTAGTAAATTAGATCAAAACACTAGCCTTTACAAGAAAAAAATTCATGTACCTTTCTTTTATAATTGGAAGACTATGCTTCCAATCTGTTACAACAAAAGTCATCCATGCACACAAACTATCATGTAGAACCAATGAATCAAAGGATGATGACTAGTCTGAAGACCGATACAGACATTCATACTCCTCTACATAAGAGAGAATTCACGAAAGTGTTGGAAATGAGTTGAGTAATTGAGATAGGAGGGGTGATTCAGTTACCACAAAAACAAATCCAAGTCCCTTAGATGTCTTAATCAGACTTATCACTCTGTGCGGTTAATAAAAGATATTTTGTTGTTACTCGATTAACAAAGCAATCTTAAGATATTAAATGTGATTAACCTTTAGTGATTGAATGCAGAAACAAAAATGATAAATAAAATAATATGTACACAGATGACACCAAGATTTTGTTGGAAAGTGACAATGCAAGCAATTGTTATTTTGTCATTGTTGTCAAACCTTAACTGGTGAGACTATTGTTATCTGTTTGAGTACCATATCCACTGTTGATGAAGAATATTTAACAAGAAGACCAAGTGAATGGTTGAGTTAAGGAAAATAAAAGGGTACTTGATTAGTTGGCACTCTGGCAAAGTAATTAGTTTTTTATCTTTCAAAGACAGTTTTTCTAGCTATTTTGTGCCGAGAAAAGTTGCTTGTGCCGAGCAAAGTTGTTTGTGATGAGCAAAGTTGTTCAATGCCGAGCACTAGTGAAATTTCTGAGTGAAAATAGTGATGTTGGCCGACTTACAGTAATTGGATTAATGATGAGATTTGAGATCTCTGGTTGACTTAGTTAATTTTATTGGGATATGTAATGTTAATTAAAGATTGATCCACGTCATTTAATGTATGGGTAACTGTAATTAATGCATGGTTTCAAGAATTAATTAGAGACTACTTTGGAGAAGTAAATGTAATATAAATGATAGAATGATCCGTTGGATCTGACCTAACCTAAGATCTACGATCTTGTTTAAGTGGCAAAAGATTTATCTGACCTAGAAAGAGAGGTATATGATAACCTCAAGGGTTATTCATTGAGTATGCTGTAGTGTGTTGCTGAATGTGGAAGTACATGTGTGTATGCAAGAGGATTGCATAGTTGATTTACTGTATGGCATGATCTAGCAAAGAAGGTTGAATACAGAAGCAGAGAGTTGCATGTGTGATTGCTTGATGGATTTCCAAGCATATCAGAAGGTTGAAATGACAATGCAGGCTATCCAGCAAGTTAACATCAGAGCTATAATTGGATCTAAATTGCAAAGTAAGTTGTATGTATCAGATCACAACTATTGATTACTTTCTAACCATTGTATCTGTTAAATCCTCTAACAAGGTTGACCAAACAGTCATTTGTATAAATCCTCTAAAAAGGTAACATTTAGGTGGAATGTTCTAAGTCCTCTAACAAGGCCACTCCTGATAGGGTGATTAAATCCTTTAACCAGGTCACACCTAATAGTGTGTTATTGTAACCTTTAACAGGGTTGGCTCCTCACAGACCTCACTTTAGAAGAGTAAAAACTTGGTAGCATGTTACTGGTGGTTTTTCCCATATTGGGTTTCCACGTTAAATACTTGTGTCAACTTGTGTGAATGCTTATGGTTTGTTTTACTGTTATGTTTCTACAAGAAATTTCATTAGACAGTAAACTGCATGATTAAAGTTGTTGACATATATTACTGCTGCTGAGTAGATTTGAAATACATAAAAGTTTTATTTGCTGCATCTAGACCTAAGGATAAGTGATTCACCCCTCCCCTCTCAGTTATTCTAAATTCATTCTAACAATTGGTATCAGAGCTTTGGTATCCTAAAAATAGTTTGAAGGTACTTGGAGCGAAAAGATCAAGATGTATAAGGAGGTTCCTAAGCTGAACAAAGATAACTTCCCTGCATGGTAGAGTTTGATGAAACTGCATCTAGCTGGTATTGGAGATGATGCTAAGCAACTTAATGAAAGTGACTACGTATCACCTTCTACTCCTCTCATAGCTACACAACTAAAAGAAAAGCAAGAGCACAATCAAGCAATGTTGGAGATTGCCTCCTCATTGAGCTATTCAGAGTTTGATGATATAAAGAGCTACACAAATGCAAAGAAGATGTGGGACAAAATTGCAACTGTCTATGGTGGAGACACAAATGTGCTGAGAGCTAAATAAGAAAGTCTAAGAGGTAAGTTTGATGAAATGAAAATGCAAGAAGGTGAAAATGTTAATCAACATTATAGTAGAGTAAAATAAGTTGTAAATTCCATTAGAGGAGCTAATGGAACAATAGATGAGAACACTATCATGAGCAAGGTACTGAGAAATTTACTTCCTGTATATGCTATTAGAGTTTCTGCAATTCAAGAATTGAGATGTACTCCTACAATAATCTGAATCTGGAAAATCTGATAGGCAGACTCACTGCATTTGAAATGTCAAATTATGATAACTATAATCCACAAGGGAATGATTATGCTTTTAGATCACAGCTGGTTCTCAATAAATCTAAGAAAGGAAAGAAACATGTGAATAGTGATAGTGACACTTTTGACGATGAGCTTGAAGAACTTGAAGCACTTATGGCAAAAAGGCTATCCAGAGGAAAAGAAAAATACAGAGGTAAACTTCTTATTATTTGTTTTTCATGCAATAAAGTTGGTCATATAGCTGCTAGATGTCCTGATAAGAATGAAAATGATGAAAGAAAGGACAAAAAATACAAAGAATACAAAGATAGAAAGGATGACCGAGACTTTAGGAAATATAAGGATTACAAAGACAAAGGTAAGAAATCTTGTTATATTGCTGAAGAAACTTCTGACAATGATACTGACAATTCTGATGACACTGATATAGACATTGTTTATGTTGCAATGAAAGAAGATTCTGATGATGATGAGAAAACTACATTAATCTCTTATATGAGTAAAAGTGATCGATGAATCATTGACAGTGGTTGTTCCCATCATATGACTAGTGACAAAGATAAGTTTCAAACCCTAAACCAATGCAATGGAGGATATGTAAAATTTGGTAATGATGCACCATGTCTTATCAAAGGTAAAGGATTGATTAACCTGACTGACAAAATCAAATGTGATAATGTGTATTGGGTTGATGATCTTAAATATAATTTTTTGAGTGTTGCACAGCTAAACACTTCTAGTTACAAAGTTGAATTCCATCATAGAAAAGAAAAGATCTATGATTCTACTGGAGAATCAGTTGGAAGTGGTGATCAGACTAAAGGTAATTTATTTTATCTAGATTTATCTGAAGAAACATGTTTGTTTGCATAGTACAATGATGTTTGGTTATGGCATAAGAGGTTGTGTCATGTGAACTTTGATAACTTGGTAAACATAAGTAAATTGAAAAAGGTTAGAGGGCTACCTAAGTTAAAGAAACTTGAGAATACTATGTGTAAACAATGTCAACTAGGAAAGATGAATAAGTCTAGTTTCAAGAGTAAAATACATATATCAAAGGAAATTCTGGAATTGGTCCATATTGATCTTTGTGGTCCCATTGGAAAAAGAAGCTACTATGGTGCTAGATAATTTACTCTATTTGTTGATGATTATTCAAGGATGATGATTGTAATGTTTCTCAAGGAAAAATTTGATGCATTCTAGTTATTTAAATGGTACTTAGCTAAAGTTGAAAAGGAAATAGGCAAAATTTTGAAATGCTTAAGATTTGACAGAGGTGGAGAGTTTATTTCTAATGAGTTTAATAGGTTCTGCAATGACTGAGGCATAAAGAGACAGATGTCCGTACCCAGGACTGCTCCACAAAATGGTATTGCTGAAAGAAGGAACAGATCTATCATGGACTATGCAAGAACACTAATTATGGAGAAAAATGTTGCAAAAAAATACTGGAAAGAAGCTGTAAGTACTGTAGTCTATACCCTAAATAGAGTACAAGTCAAGAAAGGTACAAATGCTACACCTTATGAACTTTTGTATGGTTATGCACCTAGTGTAAAGTACTTTAAAGTATTTGGAAGCAAATGTTTTATACTGAAGGACAACAAAAATGGAAAACTTGATGCTAAAGGTGAATAAGGTATATTCCTTGGTTGTTCAACAAAAACCAAATCATACAAATGTTTAAATTCTAATACTAATAAATTGTTGAAAGTGCAAATGTAAGAATTGATGAGTTTGCAGAAAGAAACGAAGCTGAAAGTACACAAGAGCCTGAAAGCTACAGATCATTCATATATCTAGATGAGGAAGATTCTAATTCACTACCTGAGGCTACTATCAAGCAACAACATGCACCTATCGAGTCACAGAGTGGATTTGCTGAGCAACTGGAAGTGAATGCCGAGCTATCTGATGGAGATGCCTAGTCACAGAATCAACCAGAACTAAATACAAACAATGAACCTACAGCAAGGACTGAGCCTACTCTAGAAAAATATGTGAGAAGAAACCACAATTTTGATCAAATCATTTCATCAAAGGATTTTGCTATTATGAAACGAAGTAAGTTGAAAAATGGCACATGTCTGTTATGTGAATTTGAGCCCAAAAAAATGAAAGATGCTTTAGAAAATGAAGATTGGATACAGGAAATGAATGAGGAAATTGAATAGATTGAGAAGAACAAGACTTGGACACTTGTACCTAGGCCGAAGGATAAAAATGTAATTGGTACAAAGTGGGTATTCAGAAATAAGCTGAATGAACATGGAGATGTGAGAAGAAACAAAGCTAGACTGGTATGCAAGGGTTATGCACAGGAGGAAGGAATTGACTACGGTGAAACCTTCACCCCAGTTGCAATATTGGAAGGAGTTAGAACCTTACTTGCATATGCAGCCTATAAAGGATTCAAATTTTATCAGATGGATGTGAAATCTGCATTTCTCAATGGTATCTTGGAAGAAGAAGTATATATTGAGCAAGCTAATGGTTTTGTTGAACCAAACAAAAGGAATATGGTTTGCAGATTGCACAAAGCATTATATGGACTGAAGCAAGCACCAAGAGCATGGTATGAGAGATTGCACAATTATCTGATCAATATTGGATTTGCAAGAACCAATGACAACAACAACGTGTACTTGAAGACAGAGCAAAGCAAAGCTACATTATTAGCTAAATTTTTTGTAGATGACATCATATTTAGTGGAAAAGATGTGTTATGCCAGAAATTTACAACAGAGATGCAAACTAAGTTTGAGATGTCTATGTTTGGTGAAATAAAATTCTTTGTTGGCTTACAAATTTATCAAATGAAGAATGGTATCTATATCACTCAATCTAAATATATCAAGGAGATACT
>MU223876.1:2629983-2643074 GCA_018584345.1 Thuja plicata | reverse complement strand
TGGCAGTAAAAAGGATTCTAAGATATTTGAAAGGAACTGATGACTATGGTCTATACTACAAGAAGAATGAAAAGTTTGAACTCAGAGTTTACACTGACTCTAATTGGGCTGGAAATGTTGATGACAGGAAAAACACTACTGGTGGAACATTTCTTTTAGGAAAAATATTGATCTCCTGGACAAGCAAGAAACAGAACTGCACCTCACAATCTACAGCTGAAGCTGAGTATGTGGCATAAATAGTTAACTATTCTAACATTGTGTGGTTTAAGATACTACTGAAAGGTATGAAGGAATAAATCACTGACCCAGTTGTCATATATTGTGATAACATGAGTGCTATTAATATTTCTAAAAATCCTATTATGCACTCAAAGACAAAGCATATAGCTATCAAGTATCATTACTTGAGGGAGCTAGTTTAGAATAAAGAAGTGAGACTAGATTATGTGAACACTAAAAAAAAATTAGCAGACATATTCACAAAGGTACTACCCAAGGATGCTCATGAGTATATATGAGGTAAAATGGGGGTGATTCCCCTAACTAAGCCTAATTAAGTTTTGTATGGTACTGTTGCACCAAATATCAGACTCAGAATACTTGATACATTGATGCACAGTAAGTCACAGTTTAGGATGCTGACTAAAGTTGTGAAGTTGGACAAGGATAGAAAAGAAAATCAGTCACAATTAAGATGATAGGATTAGCTTGATACTGAAGATCTACATGATAAAGATATCGACATCTTTGGCATTGCTGTCAAAGAGGGAGAGATTGCCTAAGATTGCCTAGAGGAAGAGATTACCAAGAGGGAGAGATTACATAAAGGAAGAACTATAAAGAGGCAGAAGTTACTATTGAAAACATTGGAGTGATTATCTACTAAGAGGGAGTCTACAAATGTTTAGACACAAATGATTATAGTGTGATTACAGACACAGAGGGAGAAATTTTTTATAGATGAGAATCAGAATGAAGCTAAAGAAATTAATGAAGATTCGTTCATATCAAGGAACACAGGTGACTTTTTGGATTGTATGGTAACTATGCTAGTTAAATCATTGTTTTAATATTTGGTGGTGCCATCAATGCCAAAGAGGGAGATTGTTGGAAAGTGACAATGCAAGCAATTGTTATTTTGTCATTGCTGTCAAACCTTAACTGGTGAGACTATTGTTATCTATTTGAGTACCATATCCATTGTTGATGAAGAATATTTAACAAGAAGACCAAGTGACTGGTTGAGTTAAGGCAAATAAAAGGGTACTTGATCAGTTGGCACTCTGGCAAAGTAATTAGTTTTTTATCTTTCAAAGACAGCTTTTCTGGCTGTTTTGTGCCGAGCAAAGTTGCTTGTGCCGAGCAAAGTTGCTTGTGCCAAGCAAAGTTGTTTCTGACAAGAAAAGTTGTTCAATGCCCCGCACCAGTGAAATTGCCGAGTGGAAACAGTGATGTTGGCCGACTTACAGTAATTGGATTAATGATGAGATTTGAGATCTCTGGCTGACTTAGTTAATTTTATTGGGATATGTAATGTTAATTAAATATTTATCCATGTCATTTAATGTATGGGTAACCGTAATTAATGCATGGTTTCAAGATTTAATTAGAGACTACTTTGGAGAAGTAAATATAATATAAATGATGGAATGATCCATTGGATCTGACCTAACCTAAGATCTACGATCTTGTTTAAGCAGCAAAAGATTTATCTGACCTAGAAAGAGAGGTATATGATAACCTCAGGGGTTATTCATTGAGTATGTTGTAGGTTCTGGTGAATGTGGAAGTACATGTGTGTATGCAAGAGGATTGCATAGTTGATTTACTGTTTGGCGTGATCTAGCAGAGAAGGATAAATACAGAAACAAAGAGTTGCATGTGTGATTGCTTGACGGATTTCCAAGCAGATCAAAAGGTTGAAATGACAATGCAGGCTATCCAGTAAGTTAACATCAGAGCTGTAATTGGATCTGAATTTGTAAAGTAAGTTGTATGTATCAGATCACAACTGCTGATTACTTGCTAACCATTGTATCAGTTAAATCCTCTAACAAGGTTGACCTAACAGTCATTTGTATAAATCCTCTAACAAGGTGACATTTAGGTGGAATTTTCTAAGTCCTCTAACAAGGCCACTCCTGATAGGGTGATTAAATCCTTTAATGAGGTCACACCTAACAGTGTGTTATTGTAACCTTTAAGAGGGTTGGCTCCTCACAAAGCTCACTTCAGAAGAGTGAAAACTTGGTAGCATGTTACTGGTGGTTTTTCCCATATTGGGTTTCCACATTAAATACTTGTGTCAACTTGTGTGAATTCTTATGGTTTGTTTTACTGTTATGTTTCTACAAGCAATTTCATTAGATAGTAAACTGCATGATTAAAGTTGTTGACATATGCTACTGCTGCTGAGTAGATCTGAAATACAGAAAAGTTTTATTTCTAGACCTGAGGATAATTGATTCACCCCTCCCCTCTCAGTTATTCTAAATTCATTCTAACAGATTTACCATAAAAAACCAATTTGGGAAAACCACCAATTGCAGTTCTAGTTACTATTTTTCACTCTTATGAAGTGAGCCCTATTAGGAGCCAACCCTGTTAAAGGTTACAAAATACACTGTAAGGTGTGACCCTGTTAGAGGATTTAATCACCCTGTTAGAAGTGACCTTGTTAGAGGTCTTCAAACACTTTAATGTATAAATGCCACCTTGTGAGAGGATTTGTGAAAGGCTGTTAAGTCTACTCTGTCAAGAGATTTGGATCACTGCTACAATTTTTAGAGAGTAACAATGATTTTGACCTGATTGAAGAAGTAATTATCTTTGCAAATTCAGATCTCTATTATGGCTTTAACTGGATCGTCACTAATCAAATATTATTTTATAGCTCGGTCTGGATATTCTGTCTTTAATCATAATTCCCTTTTACTTCACCTTCATTCTTCATATCAAAAACTCTTACTACACATTTAATCCAAACTTGACCTTTTATATATTTTATAGGCCTTGTCAAGTCAGCTTGAATACCCTTCCAAATAAACAATAAAACTTAAGTCTTTTAGTTGCAATTAACCAATTAAACATAAAGTGTAAACTTTTGTTAGTCGACTAACACTAAATGCATAACTCAGTTAACATCGTAATCCTTCGATGCCCGAGCGTTACTCGACTAAAACCAAACTTACTGTATTACCCAAGAGAACTCGGTTCATATAGAACTTCCTTCATTAATCACTTCAACTGGTACTAGAGTCTTCTTCAATGCCAGAGAGAGCTTGACATATACTGACTGTTCTCGGTTGGGTTTAGACATTTGTGTAACATCACTACATTTGTTTAACATCAATGACAAAACATAATTGAATAATTGTCTTCAACAATCTCCCTCTTTGGCATTGATGGAAACACAAAATGTCATTATACAAAGAATTTTTAGAGAAACAGAAACAAGAATAAATTTTTTAATGTCCTTAGCTTCATTCTGATTCTCATCCAGAAAAACTCCCTCTGTGTTCACAATCACTAAAGTACAAATTTCTCCCTCTTACATCAATCTCTATTTTTGATAAAATTTCTCCAACAATAATCTTTCCCTCAATAATTTCTTTGGCATGACATCAATAATTTCTCCCTCTTTGACATACAATGCTAAAGACACCATCCAATGAAGTTGTAATGTACTCGATGTACTGATTCATATGCAATAAGCTCTGAAAATCTGCATCAAATTGTTACCTCTTTACTGTAGCTTGGTTGATGCATCACTAATCTGTGCTTTAGTGAGCCTCAGTGAATCAACCCTAGCTTTCCTCTAAGATACAAGAATGCATCCTTAGGTAAAGGTTTTATGAATATGTCTGCAATTTGTTCTTTAGTATTCACATATTCCAACCTTACTTCCTTGTCCTGAACGAATTCTTGCAAGAAATGATACTTTATTGCAATATGCTTAGTCTTAGTATGCATCACAAGGTTCTTTGAAATGTTAATAACACTAGTGTTGTTACAGTAGATAATAACTGGTTTTTTTATTTCCTCCTTCATACCTGACAACGAATGTTTGAACCATATGATATTTGAATAATTTACTTCTAGAGCAACATACTTTGCCTCTGTTGTAGACTGAGAAATGAAATTCTATTTCTTGTTTTTTGAAGAGACTAACCTCTTTCCAAGAAAGAACGCTCCACCACTGGTGCTCTTTTTGTCATCAACACTTCCTTCCCAATCAACATCAGTAAAATTCTTCAAAACAATTTTTCCTCCTTTCTTATACCATAATCCATAATCTTCAATGCCCTTAATATATCTCAGAATCCTTTTGATAGTCATTAAATGATTCTCTCTAGGATTAGCTGAAAACCTTGCAACAATACCAACTGCTAATGCAATATCAGGCCTAGTGTGAACAACATATTGAATTTTACCAATCATGGATATGTAGGTAGTTGGATTTACCTCATTTGAGTCATCATCCTTAGACAAATTATGTCTAGTAGACATAGGTGTCCCAACTAGTCTAGAATCTTCCATTCCAAATTTATTTAGTATCTCTCTGATGTATTTAGACTGAGTAATATAGATACCATCCTTCATCTGATGAACTTGTAAACTAACAAAGAATTTGATTTCTCCAAACATAGACATCATAAATTCCTTACTCATTACTTTAGAGAATGCTTTTCATAAATCATCATGTCTATTGAATAGTATATCATCAACAAATATCTCTGCTAATAGTATCTTGTTCTGAGGTTCTTCCTTGATGTACAAACTACTATTGTCTTTAGTTATCTGAAATCCAATACTTACTAGGTAATCATGCAGTCTTTCATACCAAGATCTAGAAGCTTGTTTTAGTCCTTACAAAGCTTTGTGCCATTTGCAAACCATATTCCTTTTGTTAGGATCAACAAAACCTTAAGTTTTCTCAATATAGACTTGCTCTTCAAGAATTTCATTCAAGAACGCAGATTTTACATCCATTTGATATACCTTGATTCCTTTATGTGTTGGATATTCTAGAAGAGTTCTAACTCATTCAAGTCTTGCAACAGGAGAAAAAGATTCTCCATAATCAATACCCTCTTCTTGAGCATATCCTTTACACACCAATCTTGCCTTGTTTCTAGAAACTTCACCTTTTTCATTTAACTTGTTTCTAAAAACCTACTTAGTACCAATCAGATTCTTGTCTTTTGGTCTAGTCACAAGAGTCTAGGTCTTGTTCTTTTATATCTGGTCAATCTCTTCATTCATGGCTTCTATCCAAATTTCATCATTCAAAGCATCTTTAATGGATCTAGGTTCAATTTCACTAAGCAAACATGCACCTTTAAGCTTTTTTCTTGTCATTATACCTTTTGTCTTATCTCCAATTATTTTCTCAGGTGCATGATGCCTTCTGACATAATTGGCAAGTGCAGGTTCCTTCTTCTTTGATTCTGGGCTTGCATTACTTGGTTCACCATGCTCAAATATTATGTTCTTCTCTTTTGACTGAGACTCAGGCTCCTCTATCTTAGACTCAGTTGCCTCTATCTGAGACTTGGTTTCCTTTGTCTAAGACTCAATTTCTTGTATCTAAGACTCAGTTTCCTCTGTCAGCAGCTCAGGTTGCACAGGTTGTAACAAAGTTTGTGCTGATGAATTCAATGGTTGGCATGGTTTTTTTCCAATCACCATTGCTTATGTCTTAGGCATAGTATCAACTTCATAATACACAAAGTTCTTGTAGTCCTCAGGCTATTTACTGCTCTTTTCTTCACTTCTCTCTGCAAACTCATCAATCTTTACATGCACACTTTCTATGACTTTATGAGTAGCAAGATTCAAACATTTATATTTTTTTCTTTTACAAAAGTATCCTAGGAATATACCTTCATCACCTTTTACATCTAATTTTCCATTTCTTTCTTCCTTCAAGATGTAACATTTACTTCCAAATACTTTGAAATAGAAAACATTGGGCTTATAGCCATACCATAATTCAAATGGTGTCTGATCACTACCTTCTTCAGTTGAACTCTATTCAAGGTGTGAACTACAGTGTTGATAGCTTCCTTCTAGTATTTGGTTGCAACATTCTTTTCAATCATCAAGGTTCTTGCACAATCTATAATAGATATGTTTCTTCTTTCTGCTATTCCATTTTGATGTGGTGTACTAGGGGAAGATACTTGTCTCTTGATTCCACTTTCATTGCAGAATTCATTGAACTCATTAGAAATGAATTCACCTCCTCTATAAAATCTTAGGCATTTTAGTTTCTTTTATGTTTCCTTATCAACTTTGGAAAGGTACCACTTAAACTTCTGAAAAGCTTCTAATTTTTCTTTGAGAAACATAACATTCATCATTCTAGAATGATCATCAATAAATAGAATGAAATAATTTTCTCTAGTGTAACTTTTTGTTCCAATTGGTCCACATAGATCAATATGCACCAACTCCAAGACTTCTTTAGTATTGTAATTCTTGCTCTTGAAACTAGTTTTTCTCATCTTCCCAATTTGACATTGTTTGCATATTGCCAATTCAGGTTTCTTCAAAATAGGAATACCTCTTACTCTTTTGTTCTTACTTAGGTTGACCAGGTTATAAAAATTCACATGACACAATCTTTTATGCTATAACTATCTTTCTTCCACTTGTACAATAATACATGAAATTTTAGTGAGATCAAGATAGAATAGATTGCCTTTTGTATGCTTTCCAGTTCCAACTAGGTTTCCCTTACCATCTAGGAGCTTGGCCTTACCATTCATGAATTCTACCTTGAAACCAATGTTATTCATTTGTGCCACACTTAGTAGATTATGCCTTATTCCTTCAACCCAATAAACATTATCACATTTGATTCCTTCAGTTAGAGAAACACAACCTTTACCTTTCACATAGCAAGGTTCATTACTCCCAAATCTGACACTCCCACCATCATAGTGCTCAAGATGTTCAAATTTTGTTTTATCACCAGTCATGTGGTGAGAACAACCACTATCAATTATCCAAGTGTCATTAACATGAGAGAAAAGTGCAGTCTTTTCATTTTCTTCATTATTTGACTCATCCTTAATAGCAATGTAAACCATTTTATCTTCATATTCATCACTATCACAATATTTTGCAATATAACAAGATTTCTTACCTTTGTCTTCGTAGCTTTTATAACTTTTAAAATCTTTCTTTCCTTTGTTCTTGTTGAAATTTCTCTCATATTTCAAAAGTGTTGTTAGTCGGCTGACACTAAATGCATAACTTGGTTAGCATAGTAATCCTTCGATACCCAACCGTTACTCAGATAAAACCAAAATTACAATATTGCCTGAGAGAAATAATTTAATATAGAACTTCCTTCATTAACCGACAGAGCTCAGTTAATATAGAAAATCACTTGGGTTGATACTGGAGTCTTCTTCAATGCTCGAGAGAGCTCGACATACACTAAGTGTGCTCGATTGGGCTTAGACATTTGTGTAACATCACTACATTTTTGTATACATTTGTGTAACATCAATGACAAAACATAATTGAATAATTGTCTTCAACATAAAGATGTTCTAACAGGATTTCAACCATATCCTTCACTAACCAAAAAGTCTTCACTAAATCTTCCCTTTGTCTCTAAACATAAAACAACTCCTCTAAGTGAAACTCATAAACTCTAATTATCTGGTTCGCACCTTTATTCTAGAAGAAATCATAATTCTTACCAATGTTATTCAATTCACATTCAATACGTTCACTTTTACTTCTAGAATTATTAATAGTGGCAAGCCACCAGAGACAATACCGGTACATATCAGATATCTTCTTCAAGTATTTTTTAGTTTGATTAGTTTTTTGGTAACCTCTATTTAGCATTAGCACATTTTATTTGAATTACATTCCTAAACTTTTGAATTTCAAAACATTTCCACAATTAACTTTCCTCAATAATTCTCATTATATCAACCAATAACACATTATAAATAGTAGAAACAACAATGCTCTTACTGAGAAAATTATCCATCAACGCATTTTGAATTTTAGTCTTTCTTTCTGAAGAGAAAGAACACTACATTTCACCAATATTGTCCATTTGTCCTTCTTTTAACATCATCTGAATGACATTTGAATCAACAAATCCTGATTTAGATAGAGATATATCATCCTTTTTCTTCTTTTCCTCCTCTTCTTCTTCATCTAATAAAGTGACAATTTCCTTTCCTTTTTCACTTATTTTCCTTCTCTCAGGTTCTAGAGGGGAACCACCAAGAAAAATCTCCAATTATATTTTACTGGAGGAAGACCCCTCTTCAATATCTAGCCAACATGTATAGTACCAAACACAGACACACTAGAGCAAAAATTCATCTGTAAAGATAGGAAATAAGTTTTACATGCATCTGTATTATCTTCCAAGCTCTAGAAGTACCTATAAATTTGTTTTCTGACAGGGATGTCAAGAAATCATTCCATATTTTCTCTACACAGTAGCGATATTAGAAAGGAAAATACAAACCACATAACCACAGATCCAAACTGGAAGGCATAACCTTCAGCTAATGAAATTCTAATATTTTCAAATAAATTGTCTAACAACAAACTACACAAATCAAACTACATATTTTCCTTAACCATCTTGTGCACCAAATACACAACAATAGCAGATGTCACACCTTCACGACTATGGAAATAGATTTTATAAGTAATTTCATATGTAACATACATCACAAATAGATCAACAAGGGTATTAATCAATAGAGCATAGGGGTCTTTGTCGATGCCAATAAGATCCCACACTTCATTATACTTAACTTTCATCTTTCGTAGAATATTTCTAGTACTGCACAGACGATTAGTTGCCTTAATTACCTCCTTGGTAATTGCATAGGGGTAAAATTACAAACCTGTGTCACACTTTTATAAAGGAAAAGGACCACAACATGCAAACTGTTCAAATTTAACGACATAAAAAGTGGCATTTGTATTTAGAATTTGAGGATGATGTAAACTGATGAAATGTGTAAAAATGGATGAAGTTTATGCCTATAATTTTTTTTGGAATAAGAATTGACATAGTTTTTTAATATTTGAAGTCCATTTTTCAAGTTTTGAAAACTGCTGAAAATTAGGGGTCTAGTTCCCACCAAACAAGTATATGCAAATAATCGATTTTTCTTCTGATTTCAAAATATGTATAGATAAAATGTATAGCTAGTGTAGAAAACAAGAAACATTGGTTTTTAATATATATTTTCTCCGTTATAACTGCTCAAAGTTGAACTTATCTGAAATCGACAGTTTTCATCTCCCACCAAATTTCCCCTATCAAATCTACACCATTCAGAAACAAAATTACATATTCTTAAAGAGGACTCTCTCCTCTAGTGTTAAATATAAATTTAATTTTTTTGATATGATTTACTATTTATTTATTTATTTGAAGCAACATCTTCTCGAATGTTAAAATACTTACTTGTATTTTGAAATTATAATATATTAGATCTAATCAAAATACCATAAAATTTATATGAAAATAATCTTGACTCTGAGCTCTACAAAAGAGTATTTTTTATATTTTTTAAAAATATCATTAAAAAGAGTAGGGGTTATTAAAACATCGATTTTCCGAAATAATTTTATTTCTTTGGTAATTGGTATAAAACATGCATTTAATAGAGATTTCCAATTGGAAAAATTTAGCCACTTATCTAGCTTAGCTAGAATGAATATAGCTAGACCATATGTTTGACAAAAATTAATTTTTATTTAGAAATACTCAAATTTAGCTGTGCTAATAAGTGTTCCTGAAACGTGACACAACTTTGTGCTTTTACCTATAGGGTTTTTCCAATATTAAGTTTTCATACTTGAACCGAATAAAAAAGAACATAATCGAGTACTTTTTTGCAAACCAAGGAAATTATCCCAAATTTCCATACCTAGACTACGAACCTGTTGTGGCTCATATGCCTTTATCTTTATTTACCTTATTTTCCCATGATCAAAATCTTCAATTTCAACTCTTCTCATTATCTGTGGAATATCACCATTGGATTAAAAAAGAACCAGACTATATTTCATCTTCACAAATGATCTATATATTCAAATTCTTAGTAACTCTAGAAATTCTTTGTTTCTCCTCTTCGCTAAATGTAAAAATGATTTGAAATTTTTTGCTAAAATATCATTAATTATTCATTATTATTTCCCATTAAAAAGTGTGCTAATGATGCCAACAAGTGTACTTCAAATTTCTACTAGTCAAATCAAACTTAATTACTCTGGAAAATACATCATACCTTATTTACAAAGGGGGAACTAATAGACTAAGCTTTGTAATACTCCCCCTAAGCCGAGGTAGTTGGATTAGTTATTGAAAGAGCTCGCATCAGAATTTGGTGCCACAAGTGGACTTCCTTCCCTTGATTCTTTCTTTTTTCATACCATTACTATCTTGTGATACTCACCTAAAACTGCAACATCCTTCTCATTTCCATACTTTCCCAAAGAGATAACAGGTCTACATGTGTTAGCATAATGACCGGGGTGACCACACTTAAAATACTTCACATTCCTCTATCTTGACATTACTAATCGAACCCTATATTTTTATTGATTAGCCTTGTGAACATAGTTATGACATACATAGAAAATACTATAAAAGATATTGATCATCCCATTCATCTTAGCCAGATTAGATGCTTTAATTATGCATTGATTTTCCTTTTGACCAAACTTGTGACACTTAAAAGAGTGAATATTCTGATCTTTTTTCTCTTACCTTACACAACTTTATGTCCAAAATTATTGCATAGAAAAAAATAACCATTAAATGATAAACAAATTTGAGTATTTGGTTTTGTTATCAGAGGCTTCTTCACCAGTGCACCATTTTTTCAAACCTTACTTGTAACTTCAAATTTAGTTTCAACTTGTATTGCTTTGTATTCATTCTTGATGTTCTGATTCAAGTTCTCACTGGAGAACCCAATACATTCTTTTTCTTTGGGGATTTTCT
Source organism: Thuja plicata (assembly GCA_018584345.1). Taxonomy (NCBI): domain Eukaryota; kingdom Viridiplantae; phylum Streptophyta; class Pinopsida; order Cupressales; family Cupressaceae; genus Thuja; species Thuja plicata. The sequence goes on along the minus strand of MU223876.1, from coordinate 2,632,060 downwards.
GCATTGAGAAAAGTTGGTCTAGAATAGCAGTACTCTTACACACATTTGCTTTAGATTTTAGCTTCTTCAGTTCTTGAGATAGCTTTGCATTCTCTTCCACTTCATGTTTGATGAAATATTTGAGACTTTCCTATATCTTTTTGTAGTCCTCCAACTATAGCTTTAGATTTGGAACACTGTCCTTTTGATTCCTTCATCTCATGGCTTACTTCTTTCTGTCTTTCCTTGAATTTTTGAATCTTCTCCTTTAGCTTAGAGATGCAAATGCTAGCTTCTATGATATTCTCATTTAGCTCTTCATTCTTAGGTTCTATGCATTCAATGTCATCCAACATTATCTTCACTTCTTCATCGGAATAGTCTTATCCAACAATCTATTCAACCAACCAAGATCTCCCTCAAGTAGTTAGGCTCTACCTACAAGGGACCAAACTCTAATACCAATTGTTTAACAACCTTAGATAACTGAGAGGGGGGGTGAATCAATTATCCCAAGATATATTTAAAATTTAACTATACTGATAGCAAGATTAATAAAATTGATAATTATAACCATGATAATAATGATAGCACAAAAGATACACTATGCACAATGAACACTAGATTTATGTGTAAAACCCAAGATGGTAAAATCCATGGAGAAGTTAATTCTCATAAATAATAACATTGGCTAAGATGACACTAGCTAAGTTGATTTGTACAATGCTCAATGTGGGTAAGGCTCACTATCAGTTGAGCTAACTGACTTGAATACAAAATAGCTATCCCAACTAGTACAAAAAGTTATCTTATAAATAAAACTTGAAATGATGAAATTACATCTGCACATGCATGTGATGACATGTAACTGATTGAATGTTTAATAATGTTAAGTTGAAGATGATGCAAGACATTAAAATAATTAATGGTTTGTATTGTCATTGATGTTAACTTGATATCATCTATACGGTCATATACATAATGCCAAAGACTTCAGAGAATCAATGGAATAGAGATTATACTTTCAGCAATGCATAAAAGTCAAGTATTCACTAAGTGACAAACAACACTAACAGAGTGCACACCATCGATAAAGGCAAAGAAAATTTTATAGTGATGCCCAACGAGAAGATGATAGTGTTTCCCAATGAAGAAAAATCCTATGGATGCCGACGAACAGAGATCCCGAAACTAAAGTTGCACTGACGAAACTGGCAGTTTTCACCAATGACTAACTGTAGAGTTGACCGACGGAATAGAGAGTTTAGAAAATGACAAAATATCTAGCTGGCAGAGCTTAAGGATAGAATTAACTAGTTGTTTTATTTGCCTAGAGTTAAGTAATTGATTCAAACAATATTTGTATAGTTGGAAAGAAGATAAGTACTAGATAAATCAGGAGTTAAAGCCATAAATCAGATTGGATGGATTGTTTTTAACGCCAAGAATCAAGAATTAAGGAACATCATGTCTATATAAGAGACAAGCATAATTCATTTCCATAATCATGAACAATCAAATACACAGAAGGGGAGTGAATAGAAAGAGGATACTGAAGAGAAACTGGTGAAGGATAACTTCATACAGTCTTGATCAATCAAGCTAAAGGAGAGCTAAAGAATTCTACAAACACCGACGAACAGTAAAGCACAACATCACAGAGAAGAAATTTTGGAGCACAAAGAATTGAATTGATACATTGATCAGAGAGGTATTGTACTTAAATAGATCTAAAAATTTGCAATTCAAGTTGCATTAGAAATAGGTCATAATGTTTCAGTTTAACCATTGAAGCATCAAGTCTCTTAACAGAGCAGGACTTAACCATCTTCTATAATTGAGGTATATCCTAACAGATTTCCAAAAAGGTTGATTCATGAAATTAACATTGAATTTTCATAAAGCCTATTGACAACCTAAGAAGAAGATTGATTCAAGGATGGTAGCAAGATTTGCCTAAAGCCTATTGACAGTCTAAGAAGGAGGCTGATTCAAGGATGGTAGCAAAATAGATGCCATATACTAAGTGACAACCTATGTATAAAATCCTCTAACAAGGTCGCACTTAACAGTGTGTTTGTAACCTTTAACAGGGTTG